>JAQIWG010003772.1:0-17232 GCA_034695025.1 Chamaedrilus cognettii | reverse complement strand
ATGCTACATTCTACATGTAGCAATGCTACATTCTACATGTAGCAATGCTACATTCTACATGTAGCAATGCTACATTCATTCTAATGTCCATTTCAAACTAGGCGTAAAAGTTTCCCAAATAAGTTATTTTTTTGCCTACAAAGCCATTTAAACTTAATCCCCGATGTTCATTCACAGATGTAGCTACGATTTTAGACGTAAGGTCATCGGTCTTTCACCGTTTGATACGAAGACGGCCATAGAATGAATCCCGCAATAAACTCTGTCCTCGGACACAGCAGTACGTGACGTGGCGCGTATCTGTGCGCGCGACGCAACAATCATTCACTGCCTCCAGAGAGCCTGACATGGCACGAACAGGGTCCGTGTCTGCACGTAGAGTTCATACGAGGATCACACGGGGGACGCTGATATCGGACGGTTGTGGATGAATCAAAGGCTTCGTTCATGATCCGACACTTCCTTCGGTATACTTAATTAGTCGTTATAGTTGCTGGTAGATTACAGGTTATATCACACTACATTGGCCAAGAAAACCAAAACAAAACATAAAAGCAGGATTGTCAAAGAGTATATACAAACTTCTTTAGGCCTGCTGCAATAAGTTTTAACTTCAAATTCAGTATCAATGCATATTTTGCATGGCGACTTACATCAATCGAAAGTAATCTACTAAAAAGCAAGCAAAGATTACCAGATATCTGTTCATCTTAAAATAACAACCGTGCAAAATTCGAGCGTTTCCTGGCAATCGAGCAAATGCATTCTGTGTCATCGCTTGAAACAACAGATTCAATAACTCAAACCTGAAATGCTGGACGGTTTAGCTGCGGATTCGACGCAGTCACTGCGCTCCCGTGACCCCCCACCGCTAGCTCCGCTCCCAACAATCCCGCATCGGCACCAAGGATCGCCCCCACTTGATCTTCGGCTGCCAGCCAATAACTGGATCCCCTCCCGCTCCCCCCCTCCACCCCCCCGTCATCCCCTCCTCCCTCCCTCGCAGGCATCCTGCTCCCCCGTCTGCTGCCCAGTCGCCACCCCCCTCGTTTTTCCGGACTCTGATCGAACCCTTTGGATGCCCAGGTGCCCTCCCCCTGCGCCTCCACGATGGAGACCAGACTCCCGCTGCGTTTGGCCCGCTCCAGCGCGTCCCGACGTTTAACAGCCTTCTCCCTGCGCATCTGATCCTTGTAGAACTCAGCGAAATTGTTGACAATGATCGGGATAGGTAGCGCTATAACTAACACGCCGCAGATGCAGCACACCGACCCGACTAGCTTGCCCCAGTTCGTGATTGGGTAAACATCCCCATAGCCCACCGTTGTCATGGTAATGGCAGCCCACCAGAAGGTGTCCGGGATGCTGGAGAACATCTTCGCATTGTCATCCTTCTCGGCGAAGTAAGCCAGAGAGGAAAATACGAGAATCCCTATGGCAAGGAACGTCATGAGCAGTCCCAGTTCCTTGTAGCTCCTCTGAAGCGTGTATCCCAACGACTGGAGTCCTGTGGAATGCCGCGCAAGCTTCAGGATCCTCAGTATCCGCATGATTCGGAATATCTGGACTATCCGTCGAACGTTCTGGAACTGTTCCGTTGATTTATTCGACTCGACGAGCATGAGGGAGATGTAGTATGGGAGCATGGCGAGCAGGTCGATGATGTTGAGGGGAGCCTTGACGAAGTGCCACTTGTTGGGGGAGGAGGCGAGGCGGGAGAGGTACTCGAGGGTGAACCAGCCGATGCAGGCAGCCTCGACGTGCGCGAGGTGCTCGTTGTCGGTGAGGTTGCCGTGACGGTCGCGCTGCTGGAGGGTGGGGAGGGTATTGAGGGTGAGGGAGATGGTGGAGAGGACGATGAAGAGGACGGATATGATGGCGAGGATCTGAGACACATCGCGTCGTATTTATAACTTAGTCTTTTAAAAATCACTGTTTTACACTATAATAAATAATCAATTGGAATTGATTGAGGCTCAGTTAAGTGTAATATGATTGATGGATTCTATTTTGTTGTTTATACATGTGGCTCTCAAGGACAAGCCTGGTAGTGTCATTATACCCTGGTAGTCTGAATCTGACCCCTTAGATTAATTAATATCCAGCTACATTTGATTTAAATATGGTCATTGTGTTGTACTCTAACCAGGAGAAACAAAAGAAAGGCGGGAAGAAAAATTATTGGAAAAAATTAAGATTTTTGGACAAAAATTATTTTGTCTTGAATATTCTGGTAAAAAATAAGAAAAGAATAAATAATAATCAATAACAACCAGACTAACGTCAAGCCATTCGTGAAAATATTTGTCAAAAACAATCGAAGGACCTATATTCGCAATTATTTTAAAGTCATATACATAGTTTATCGCACCTACGATTCAAGCAAATGATGTTTTTCCATCTCCGTTTGCATGACATATTTTTGGTGCGTTAAAAGTGCAATATACATACATACATGCATATCGAAATATTAAAAAAATTTCTTTTAAATTTTTGCTGCCTTTATTTGGCAAAGTTATTTGGCAACCTAGACGGACATGATTGTCATTAGGTGTACTAAAAACCAGCTGGATATAAATTAATCGAATGTGTATAATGGCCATCCGGCTCCCACGACCAGAGTATTAGGCATCTTTCTTATTAGGAGAAAGACCCGTTTTATTTGCACTGGAGTATCCAATTTGTATGTTTGATATGGTACTCCCGTTATAGTTGGTAGGCCTATCGTTGTATTTTTTAGGCTTTTGATCTATGTACTACACTGCTTGTGTGAAATAAAGATCTATATTATACCAATACTGCGGGAATGTTTGATGAGAGATCTAACATTATTAATTTTAATTTAAGTTGATTGTATTAGTATCCAACGTTAAATAGCGCAGTGAAACGCGCGTGAGATACAACGAAGGCTCAAACCAAAGGTCCGTCGCACGCATGTATCTATCACACTGCCTTGCCACACACCCATTGTACATGTTTTTGTGCCATATCAATCACACCAAGCTTCCTCGAGGCATATTAACCGAAAAACCAATCCGTTTTAGAAGACCTCTTCAGTTTCCCGATTGCGCCCGAGATGTATACCAACTGGTGCCGCCATAAACACACCTCTATTTCTCTCTCGAGACAGGCATATCGCTTAATACCAGCTGCCCTCTGTGCAGGGAGAGCATCCGCTGCGCCATTGGTCGGGAGAATTATATCACAAAATTATATCTTTCGCCGACGATTTGTGAGGAAGCGCCGAAACGATTCGACGGGAGAAAACATCGGTGGAGTAAAAAAGAGCGCTTTGCAAGGTCAATTTGGTCACAGCCACGCTGGGTCCTACCGCAGGGCTCAGTGTGACCTTGAGTAAAATAATCCTAACAAATTCTTAAACAGAGGAAATACAAAAATAGTAGTAACTTCATGCAGATAATGCTCGGAATGCAGTCCTATAAAGCCGTCATTTATGTGATGTAAAATGCAACATTATAATAGTGTACAAAACACCAGTCGAGCATTTAAAAAACTGACTAGGATCATTGTTGTTGTCTTCATTAATCTACATGTGTAGCGAGCCGACAATCTACATTTGTAGCATTGCAGGGTAATATAAAAGCATGAATGGCCTTCGTGGCAGCTTCGAAAAGTTATCGCCCAAGATAAATAAATGCACGCATTTAAAGCATGCAAATAGCGATTATCAAAAACCGCATGAGTAGCCTTGATACAGATTTTGAGATTGCCAAAAAACATACTGGAAGGCTGAAAGCACAGACCATACATCGTCTTTAATTGTTGCTATCCAAGAAACCTTGGAACGCTGAAAACTTCTGCATTGAGAACTGCTGCATTGTTGCTGCCCTTGAATTGATTCGTTTTCTTCTTTTTTACTGACCCGTTAGGAACTATACGGGCCAGAGCTAGCTGCCATCGATTTGAATAGTTTCATTACTCGCCTGGCGGAGAGATTGAACCAGCCGTCAAGGAAGTCGCTGTCGAGTACTTAAAATCAGCGAAGGACGTCAGAGAAAGAGCACTTAACGGCGACGCGCGTAGATTTGTCCGCTCCACTCTGTTTGTTTGGTGACTCCAGAACATTGATTAAAGGAGAAATCTCGGTTATTAGGTCACACGGCATTAACCAACACTATAGGTCCTTCATTCCGTACGGTGTTAAGATCTTGATAATCCTTGTTACTTTGATACGTTGATACTTTTGATACTTGATCGATCATACTTGATCGATCATACTTGATCGATCCAGATATCTCACCCAATCAGCGTGCTGAGAATCTGATCTAGGATTTATTTCGTGCGATGTGATTGGTGCGTTGTGCAAAATGACAGTAAGCCTAGCCTATGATACACGCAGCATGAATTCATGCTTGAAGATCGCCTCATCGTTTAGATCTTGTCACGTTAAACACACCACGATCCACATAATTATTCACGCCCAACACATCGCGTTAGCACCGCTCGGTCTAATCTTCGCTTCAAAAATCGACAGAGTTCTTCATCAAGCAAGGATATAACGGCTCTCGCAGCGTCAAGCCCTGCCACGACCTTGCTCGGGCTATCGCTGCCGCCCGCGCGGAACTTACGTCACAACTTCGCTAATAGATGGCGCAGCGCGCCCCTAAAACTGTCAAACGGGAAGAGGACAAGCGGAGTGGGGCTTGAACACATTATCCGCCATCTACGCGCATGGGGTGTGGCAATCTGGTCATCAACTAGAACTTTGCATAATTTCGAAATGGCGATGGGTCGATCTTCTTGTTTCTATAAAAACATAATATTTCAACCAATAACGTGGATGGCAATGTGCATGTTATCTTGTAAGTCACTGACGGCTGCAGTAATATGCTCATCACTGGTTGGCCTATGCGTGGCCAGCCACTTGCGCATGTTTTTCGTGAAACATGTGCTTTTCCGTTTCAGTTTTCTGAAGCGACAATGCCGAGGCCTTGACGAAAGCGCTGTAACCAACTCTGTCATACGGTATATTGACCGACATTATGATAGAGAACGGAAGCTGTGCAAACAGCGTGGCGTCTAGCGCTTCCGTTGAGACACGATGACAAAAATAGATCGTCTCTCGTGCAGCATAATAATGGAAGACGTCCTTTGTGCTTCGATAAAGCTTCAGAATATCGTCGGACACGCATGATGTAGGTGTAATCATCGTGCGACTACACCACGGTAGACGTACTCAAATAAGAGCTGTAGGCAGAAGATCAACATTTACTGCAGTGTCCAACACTGGCTTATTGCAGCTGTATTATCTACTATAGCGCCAGCAAGCAATTCTGGATTTTCACCAATAATATCAGTGGCTGTAATCCTTCACACAGTGTTCACACTATACACAATTTCTAAACCATATAAAATTGTTGACGTGTAATGTGGGTTGCATTAGTAAAATTATAACGCATTCTCGCGTTTGGTCCCTTTCCAAATGAAAGCCTTAAAGTCAGTGAGTCGAATTAAGTTCCGTCGATATTCTATTCAGCAGCGGACCGTGAGCTGTCATCGTGCCCGACACGTCGCCAGTTGAAAGGTTTTCGATTAGCAAGCCGTGAGGTTCCCCCTCCCCCTCACCACACCCCGCCCCTTCTCTCACCACCCCCCCCCCCCCCGGGTTTCTTTATGCGCGCTCGTCAATCTGCGATTAGCAGCACTTTTCATCCGAGAATCCCCGACGCAGAAACTGACGCGGCGTGTCACGCCTCGCAGCGGGCGGAAGCAAAAATTTAGGCCAAGTCGCATTGACGTCATGATCGAGTCACATTTGATTGGGCACGCGCCTATTTCAAACCGCAATCCGAGTGCTTATGATTAACATTAAATCAGCATTTGCCGCACCTACGATTCAAGCAAATTACTTTTTTCCATCTCCGTTTGCACGACATATTTTTGGTGCGTTACAAGTGCAATGTACATACATACATATACCTAAAATTGTAGCAATTCTATTGACAGACCACAAGTTGTGTCGTGGAGCCGCCGACGCAAGCGCATCCATGCGCCGCCCGGTATATTCTGTGATTTATCACGCAATTGTTTCCAAATAATCCTGTAGCTCGTCTGCTCTTAATGTCTCATCTCCTTCTCTCCAAAGAAATTGTTCTCAAGCTGCTTTTCGTACAAAGGATTGCATAATCTGTGTATCAAATTGCTCGCAATCTGTTTGCGTAGCAGATCGTGCGGATGGAAATCTGTTTGGTGGCAGCCTTAAATTGTCCGCAATGTACAGCGCGCTCAGGGAAAGCTTCGCCGCTTAAATGAAACACTTGGGATCGATGCGCAGTATAGCAGAGCAACAATATACTGTAGAGCCGGTGACAGCGGTGGCACCGGAGAAAAGAAGCTGTATTACTGCACGATCACTGAAATACATGCAGTCTGGTTTGCGACACAGTCTGTGTCAAATCGGCATACGCCACAGCATAGCCTATACATAGCCCATACATAGCCTATACATAGCCTATACATAGCCTATACATAGCCTATACATAGCCTATACATAGCCTATACATAGCCTATACATGAGCTTTCGCGCGGAACTTATTACGGCGTGCGCCGATAGGCGAACGCCGTATTGTTTCGGCCCGGTACCCCTATTTATTAACTTTTTTCTTAACTTTTTCATTTTTTTCTTTTTTCTTTTTTTCTTACGGATCTTGGGCGCATTCCCGGAGACTCGCCTCCTGATCTATAAGTCTAGAATAGGACCAAAACATTTTTGCCGCAACGAAAATGTTTCCAGCGAAAAAAAAAATTGTAAACATTGTGGGGGTGCCCGGGGGGCCACCACGCGCCCTTTTGCACGAATCGCGATAACTTTTTTACTATTAGTCCGATCTCCAAGCTTTTTGCATCAGATGTTTCCACTTACTACTTACTAAAAAAACGCCCTATACATGTTTTAACAAAATATTGATACGTAAGGTGGGCGAACGGTTTTTATAAAAGTTGGGGGGCCAAAACCTTTGCGCCACAATAACTCAGCCACCACTGAACGGATTTTGACCATTTTTCTGGGACCAAGCCCGGATTATACAGGTTCGCTTGGATTTTGAAAAATATGAACGGTGCCCCCGGGAGCCCCCCTCCAGATTTTGAAAAATTGTAATTCACGTAATCGTGGGTAACAACCTTGAGCTCTGCAATTATGAAACCAGGGGGAAAACATATATGCCATTGCGGGAAGCGGTTCTGGCTAAATAATACATCTCGAAATGTTATGGGGACCTGGGGGGGCCATTTCATGCACTTTTCAAGAATCGCGATAACTTTTTTATTATCAGTCCGATTTGCACGCTTTTTGCACCAGATTGTTCCACTTACTACTTACTACAAAACCCATTATACATGTTTTTTAAAATATTGATATATTAGATGGGCGAACGGTTTTTATAAAAGCTTGGGGGGCCAAAACCTTTGCGCCACAATGACTCAGCCACCACTGAACGGATTTTGACCATTTTGTCAGGGAACATGCGGACTACGCCCGGATTATACAGCTTAGCTCTGATTTTGAAAAATATGAACGGTGCCCCCGGGAGCCCCCCTCCAGATTTTGAAAAATTGTAATTCACGTAATCGTGGATAACAACCTTGAGCTCTACAGTAATGAAACCAGGGGCGAAATATATATGCCATTGGGGGGAAGCGTTCCTGGTTTAATAATTCATTTCGAAATGTTATGGGGGCCTGGGGGGGCCATATCATACACTTTTGCAAGAATCGGGATAACTTTTTCATTATCAGTCTGATTTGCAAGATTTTCAACTGTTATGTGGCACTTGGTCGGGGCTAAAAATCGCCCTACATATGTTTTAATAAAATATTGGTACATGAGATGGGCGATCAGTTTTTAGAAAAGTAGTGGGCCAAAACCCTTGCGCCACAATAATTCAGCCGCCACTGAACGGATTTTGAAAAAAAATTACGGAACATGCGCACTAAGCCATGATTATATAGTTTCGCTTTGATTTGAATAAAATTAACTGTGCCCCCTGGAGCCAACCCTGATTTTTTTTATAATTCTTGATTTTTCTTTATCACAGAAAATGTGTTCTGTGTTCATGTTGTAGATGTTCGCCTAATCTTTCCAAAATGGATAAATTCCGCAGCAAATTTCAAAACTCGTGTTTATCTACGCGTGGGGGCCTGCGCGCACGCCGTTTTTGCACGAGTACTGTGCTTCCGTCTAGCTATGTGCCAAAAGCTTTGTTGTGAAAAATTTATGCACACGATCAACGCGTGATAGGGTACGCAGCGTTTGTGTAGAGGCCTAAATAAATTTTTGTTGTAAATCATTTAATTTTTTTTAACTTTAAGATTCGTAACAGATTATAACCATAGGATCAAATACATGGTCTTCTCAAGCGCTTGCATTAAATTCTATAAATATATCGGTATAATTTGCCTGTTTATCAAGTGATGCATTTTACGCAATGCCAATAAACAGACAATATTGATTAGTCGTCGTCACAACTTTCTCTTAAATCACCCGGGTGTCCCAAAAACAACTGATCCTTTGGTGCATTGTAAATATTATCTAATCAGTGTTAGTCCAGTGTGTGTTCTGTCACGCCATGACTGTTCGCAACCATCGCGGTTCGTTTGGTTATATACGATCACGGGAAAGTGAAAGAACAGCGTTCACATTGATCTAGGCGGACAGAAAATATGTGCGCAGTTTACTTTGGCGTCAACGCCGAAACCATGCAGCATTCAACAAAATCAATTACTTCGCAATTATTTGTAAACGCCACAGCCATGTTACATATATACCTATATTAACCGAATTATATCGGCTTTGCTGCAGTTAAGGATGTCAACACATATATAAAACATAATTATTATAGATAAGACATGTCTTTTTCCATCAAAGGCGATCATCAACTTTCAAACAAGCCTACACGTAGGCTAGTAGGGTATTTATAACTGCTTTTTTGCAGCCAACTTTCATTTTAAAATGATTGCATTCATTTGGTGGCTCCAAAGCGACAGGTAGCCTAGACGGAAAAACGTGATAAGGATGGAGGAGGAGGGAAGCAGCGGAAGGGGGGGGGGGTGGGTCAGACAGACTGGCGCCATCCAAGACGTCAAAGACGCATCAAAATTAGTGCTGCGATCAACCATGCACTCTCTCCCCACAATACAAGCTACAGTGAGTTTCCTTTCCACATACATGTAAACATTTTCATATAATCCCAACATTCGCCATTAAATCAACAAATAAAAGTGAAACAACCAGCAAACAGCGACATTTGGACAAAATAATAAAACAACGATCATAATTATGAAAGGAGGTATTTTAGTCACAATCTTTTTTTTATCCTATAATGGTAAATTGATGCAATTGGCCTTTGAAAGAGAACTATTATTATTTGCCGTTGAACGCAGAGCTAGCTACATTTTTTAACGACAAGTGAAACAATAGAGAAGACTTCGACATTATTTTTATAGACTGGCAAAAGGAATAAATTAATCGCGATTTCCGTTCACAGGCAGTTTGTGCGATTACAAATTCTCGCCAATATTCTCTCTACCACAGCAAGCGTGGTAGCTATGACTGAACCCTCAATACCTCGTCATGGCCAATGTATGCTGGAAAAAGTAGGAATGTTTTGACGGTCTGCATTTCAATGAATTCATTAGCAGTCGCCAGTCGCGTGTGACAGTCTTTGTTTCGGCGTACATTCTCGCTGCAGTTAATCAATGAACACAAAGAGACGCGTCTATTACACGTCTACCCTAACAGCTGTCATTAGGCCTATAGTCCCGTGCGTAATTGCCAAGCAAGAAGTGTAATATCCACGCTGAATGCGCGTTCGGAATACTAGGCTCTATGGGCCGATTTAGGCCTCTTTGTAGCTGCACTGTAAATTACTGATGTACTCGAGATTATAAAGTATTTTCGCGTGCAGAAAGCATCAAGCAACCTTGAAATTAGTCTACACAGTACACGACGTAAAAACACTGTCAGCGTCATTTTATAAAAGAAGCAGCAGCTCGCAATTAATTAGCTTGACTCCGGCTCGGCTCTCCCCTTCAGCGCAGCTCGCGGCCCTAAGCTGGGATTAAGGCGCGTCGTGGAGGGTTTAGCAGACTTGCTGCATGCCTCCGGGCGCCTTGGCTAAATCTCACTTCCAACGCTGCTGTGAATCCAGCTACACTCCAGTCACACAGCGCTTCACGACTGGAGTAGCAAGCGAAGCGTTGAATTTGTCGTAGAATGCTGTGATGACAAAAATAATGGCAAAGCCAAGCAAACGCGATCATCAACGTAGAAGCCCTATATATATATATAGGATAACAGATAACTTTCAATAAGTCGAGCCAGCAAAATTAAAAACAGCTGGCTAAATGTGGACTAGCAATTCCATTACTGCTCTACTATAGCATACGCCCAGTTTTAGGCCTAAATCAACGCCTACGTTTATCGGTATTTAATTACAGAAATCAAATAACATTGCATAACATTGTGTTGACTTAGGCAAAGAGAACCTGAAATAACCATAAGTAGGAAAATTCGAGAAACTTCTCAAATGATTGGGACTGTAGTCAAAGCCCCCGCCTCCTCAACGACACCCACTCAGCCGCCCCTCCAAGAGCCGTAGACACAGCTGCACTAGCACGACGCTGTGCAAACCGTTGCCATGGTAACGCTCAGCAAGAGTCGCGAGATGTCTGACTCACTGGTTCACGCGCGGCGTGCGTCAGGGGAAGCATCCTTGTGAGTCAACAAGCCGCTACCGTAATGAGGCTCTATATCAATCTGTGTATTTTTCCATGCCAGCGGCGTCGCAGCCAGTGTGGGCTTCTTGTATGTTTCTCAACTCCTATGAACATTGATGTACTATAAAGCAGAACGAAAGAGATTCTTGCTTCGACAATGCAGCGTTATAAGGGTCTATGCCACCTGTTGTTAAGTGTATGATTTTTTTTTAAGCAGAACGTAAAATTGGTAACTATGAAATAAATGTATGCACCTTTTGCAAATTAAATAATGATACCAATTCAGCACGAATTGATCCGAGGAGAGTCAATACATCAAACCATAATGATAAACCACAAAAACCTCCCACAACCAATTCTTTCAGACTCATATATTCTGAAATATAGACTCGTATTTCTTAGACTAGGCGAGCACTTACCCTGGCAGTCATGGAGGTCTGTGGTTTCTCCCAGAGCTCCCAGACCTTGCGCTTCCACGCGTAGCAGCGCTCCGTGCCCGTGAAGTCTTCCTCCTCCCTCACGACGAGACTCTCAGCCTCCTTACGCATCTCCTCGTGAACATGCTCCTTGCGCTGGTGGTACCTAAGAGGTACCATGAAGGAGGGGGGATGAGGGGGTTAGGACGTTTAGGGTCAGGCAAGTCGGGCCACATTTAGAAAAATGTCAAATTTCGCACACATTTACAATTAAGAGGGGATTTAGATGAAATTGTGCGTATGATCAGAGCAATAGGTGCCCCATATTAAAGTTGGCAGACTTTCAGCCTTTATCAGACTTAGTGATAAACTTTTTTGTTAAATTTGGGTCCTGTTTTTCTCCACTAATGGGGTAAAACGGACAGGTCTGCTCGTCTTGACCCTTATCATCGGGCAAGATAGATTGCAAGACAAAACTCATACATGTACATGCACACAGTCCTACAGTGTATATTTGCATTATGCTGATAGCCAGCCCCCAAGCGACACGCAACTGTAGCTTAGATTTTGAGTAAAACGGGGTCGACGATGGAAAGTAATATAAATAACTTACTATTCACAATGTCACGTTCACATTTCAAGTTATCAACTAACAGCACGCCTTCACACCTGTACAGATTTGTGTAAATGTTTCGCTGAGACATACTGAATGGGCCTACCTGTAAATGAGAACTAGTTAGATAATATACCTGTGCTGACAGCAGGACTCCAGATAAAGCTCGTCCATTCCCCAATACTCCAGATCATCGCTGAACGACAACACGCAAAGCTCATCCACCAAATGCAGCTTCCCCGTTCGATAAAAATTCATAATCGCCGCGAACGACCCCGGATGCCTATCAAAAAAGAACTCCATGGCCCCCAGATCATAATCGTCGCATATCCTCAGGATGGCCGCCGGGTCTGACGCGTCACAGTGCCGCAGACGACCCAGGCGGGTCCGAGGCATGCGGTCCAGGGTGGACCACAGAACCTCGTGCCGGTCCCCGCCCACGTTCAGTGTGACGGCGCGGGAGGCGAGGTCCCTGCCGCCTCCCCGGCAGTCCCAGACCGTGGCGCCGTAGGGAGGGGGGTCGCTGGGCTCCGTGACGTCCAGCCTGGGTCTCGCGGACTTCACCATTTTATCGGATCAGCTGTAACTGTTGTGAATTCTGGGATATTCACAGATGCTCCTCTGGGGGTAATTCGCCTCCATAATGCCCAGCTGGACGCCCTGGTCCGTGGTAGGGACGCGTCCCGACCGTGTGCCTGGGCCGCTGCATCCCTGGGGGGGGGGGAGTGAAGAGTGATAGACAGATGGCTACACGAGGATACTGCGGAAGAGCACTGTGCCGAAAGAATTGATTACAAGCTAACCGTGCTTACTACTGCGTGTCACGTGCGCTAGATCTAAACGGGCTTAGCAGAGAACGGATCGCTTTCGTCACATCGTTACCGGGACTGATCGGCGCGGACGCGTGACACCGTGTATGCAGGGCCAGCGCTGCGCAGCAGCAGCAGCAGCAGTAGCAGCATCAGCATCAGCATCAGCATCAGCAGCAGCAGCAGCAGCAGTATTAGTCACTGTACCATAAACCTTGTGTTCTCTGAACATCCAATAATCTCGAGGCTCTCCTTCTCCACGCCATAATGTACTGGCCTAACAAGCTTGCATTATGATCGCGTCACCAGTGGCTAGCTCAAAGGCTGCCGCCCATTACATTTCCACTATGCACGCGACATCTAGAAATAAAGACCGGTCGTTAAATTTATCGTAGTCGTGGAGCAGTATCGCAGTTTCCTTGATGTTGAAAGAGCTGGGCCTATGACCCAGCGGCAGATGAAGCAGTCTTGTGATCCTTGTCGGTTATTTCTCTGTCGACTTGTCACGTTCATCATTTCTCGGAGCGATAACAATCATTATGTCTTGCATTTCGCTGCATTAAATCAAACTTAAAACTGGACAGTAGGTTATTATTTTTAGGAAATTTGGATATTGCAATTTCCTTCAATGAGATATTCCTACAAACAGTGACCTTCCTTGAAAGTTCCGTCCCCTCGAAAATACGGAAGGCTTGCCGTATAAGGATAAATATAACAGTAGGCCTACGTCGTTCGACTAGCGTGCATGTAGCTGGTTGCAAAAATTGTATAGCCCATACTTATCAAGTTACGTCAGGGTTTCCTTTTCCCTCAGTGTTAACGTTTGCTCACAAGCTAGGCTATGGCAGGCCTCAGTGAACAGCTGTCACGTGCAGTGTAGGACAAGAGATCTCAACCTTCTCTACCAACAGCCGGTTGAAGGTTTTTTTTTTCTATTTCAAGCATGACAGACGCATACAAGTTACAATAGTGATCTTGGGCACCGTTGCGGTCAGCGGGTGATACGGGTTGATAGAAATTAGGGGGTCCTATTGACAACATATAGGACCACTTAATATGTGTAACGAATGTCGTGGAACATTAAGTCACTACGCGCCCCACAGGCGCAGCCAGTTTGATGACGAGGAGTGTTCAAACGTTCGAAAAATACAATCAATTAGGTGGCCTGTCATTAAAAATAAATAATTTCAATGCCTTTGCTCTTCTTACACTTTTTTGTACCTTGACTGCGATGTTATAAACGATTTGTTATAAAACATTTTCGAGGCAAATTCTATTTTTCTTCTGCTGATTGGCGGAACACGTAGCTACTCGCCGCGGAACACCAATGTTCGACGGAACACGGGTTGAGAAGGCTTGATATAATAGGACACAAATCCTGAGATGGGAAACTCGACGAGTGGAAGCAGTATTAGTCGTCTAAAGGCTCGATCCGTCATTTAGGACTTGAATTAGCAAGTCGAGCTGCGAGCGCTGCAAGGAAAGGGAAGAGAGGAGAAGAGAAGGGAAGCAAACCGGAGCACACACCGAGTGCCAGAATTTAATGAAAGTCTGTCAATATGAATGTGAGATTAGAAATTTTTGATTCACGTATGAGGACATGAGGCTAAGGCGTTATGCTACATTGTCAATATTTCTGAGCCTTGCTATTGCTGAGTTGCACTACTGTGAGTAAGCTACGATTGCTGAGTGGCCTATAGGGTAACTGAACACTCGTGACAAGTTGTCAATTTTTGGCACATTGTGTGTGTAGAAGCAAACTTTAAGTTAACATTGTGCCACTGTGCAACCACCCATAACAACACAACCATTTTTATTGAACATAATATCAAATGACCTTCGCATCAACCGTGTCATTTCAAGGTTCAATTGACCTAGAAAAAGAAAATCCGAGGTCGCATAGGCTATATATGACAACAAAGCACCCCTCAACAAAGCCAACCAGCAACATTTGTGAGCAAAAAACAGCGTAACTTCAAATAGCAGGCGTATGTAATGTAGACAAGCGCTTGGCTCAGCACAATCTTGCTAGTCAACAAAAAGGCAAAAATACAGCCTGCGCGGTTGAGTTTCATACAAATCACCCCCAACTCAGGCAGATTGTATTTTTACCTTTTCGTTGACCAGCGAGATTATGCTGAGCCAACCGCTTACCTACTTTACATGCCCTGTATCTTAAACCCGTGGTCAGGAATTTTCGTGCCCAAAATTTTCTGAAGTCACTGCATCCGATTCGCTAACACTAAAAGTCCTATTTCTCGTCGATCCATTTCTATTCCTGCCATCAACCACACCGCCATGCAGTGTTTTACTGTTTCCCAAATCTGTTACGTTACCAGCGCGAGAGTTCGTTACAGAATGAAGGGAGTTAGTTCGACTAAGATCATTCTCAGACGTTAACCACCGACATTTCAAATCATCATTTTTTTGCCGAATTTCTTTGCACGTAATTTCGCTGTCGTCATCTGTTGTCCGTTTTGGAGAAAGTATTGAATTCGATGCACGGTTTGGTGCAACAGATTTCCGTTCCTCTTCATTTGAATTAGATTCGATGATGCTGGGGTTGAGTTCAGCGGCGACAGAGTTTTGTTCGGATGTGGGGGGGTGGTGCTCCAATTCGCCTACGTTGACGGCGTGGGTGCGTTTAACGCCCCCCGGACTGTCCTCTGATACTATATACACTACGACCGGCAGAGAGCCTAGAAACACGCAAAATACATTAACATCAATCGATGTACCAATTAATCAAAGCAGCCTATATCAAGAAAATGTTTAACTACAAATTTGCAACATTACTAGAACCATGGCTTTAATTTAGTGCAGCTAAAAATGCAAATTCTGAGACCCTGATAATATATCGTTAACATTTATTTAAGATAATCTATTAACATCGTTAGTCGACTTTAGACTATAGTTTAAAGCATAAATCCATTTTGGGGCATTTATTTATCAATGGCAAAACAAGCGCAAATATAATTATCGTTCAAAGTTATTGTTAAAAGTTATTTTTTATAAGCTTTCACATATATAGGTATATTCCACACACATGTGAAATATATCACTCATATTATAAAGCTCACCTGCTTTACGTGTTTCCAAGCCTTCGCAGCCTGCAGTCTGCGATACTTCAGATTTAGTCTGATGGTTTTCCAGGGTGCTTTTAAATTCAGAAACCTTTAAACTGGTGTCCTTTTCTTCTTCCTTTTTGTATTCAGCATCATTCAAGCAGGAACCAGCTTGGCCAGTGGGTATAAAAGTATCCGGTGAGGTCGGTACAAGCTGAACTGCACTGGCCTGAAACAACAGCGTCTAGAAGAGTGTTATTTTAAAATATTAACTTAACATTTAAAATCTTTTTCCATCAATGAAACTTTTTACCTTTTTTTCTACAACTTCATCCAGATTACAGGAGTCCAGTATTTATCAGAATTTGCTTTTTCTTTCAAATTAACTATAGGTGTACTGTACTTGATCTAAATATTTATTAACCATTTATTTATTAATCAAAAATTAAACCTTCGACTAGTCCACAACTACTTGTACTGATACCACAGGATAATTTAAAGAGAATAGCAAAACACAAATTTGCGATTTATTTAGGCAGCAAAGGGTAGAATACTTCTGCACTAAATGCCCAGCATAGAAGGACTTAAAATCGAATTTGAAAGCGATTATACAAACCCGACGCTGATATTGTAATTTTTCCTCTTCTTTTTCTTCTTCTTCGATTTCCATTTGAATCTCCACTTCGATGTCGACGTCATCAAGATGCTTGTGCGTCTCCTGGCACACGAATGCAATTAACATTATCGTTAATAAGCAAATAAAAAACACCACTGGCGCACGATTAATTCCTAAGCAGCAACATCATATTTTTTAACCTTGGTCATGACATTTAATAATAATATTTTAAATGATTATATCAAATCAATCCAATCAAATCAACTTGTTTATACAGAATAATAGAACACTTAATTCATGCGCGCACTACATTGAGAAAGTCATCCAAGACAAGATCAATCGCATCTTTAATGCCAAATTCATTAAAACTAGCTTAGAAAGGCTAGTGCACTGGACTAGATATCAAATCCTTACCTCCTGAGCTATTTCAGAAATATCTCGAATTCTTTCCTTAATAATGAAACTGTAATGCTTTAAATGGGTGTCAGAGTCACCCCACCTCGAGATGTTTCATGAGGACCGCGACGACGACATTGACGAGGACAAACTGAGCGAGCAGGACAAACACGACGAAGAACATCGGAGCGATAACTGTATTCACACAGCAGTTCTGCATGCACTCGTCCGACGAATCACAGTCGTCCTTCAGCGCGTCCTGAACCAACAGCCAATCAGATGTTAGAAACTACCATTGACCAATCAGAAATCGGAGAACAATGGCAAAATAAAAACAGCAGTTCTGCACATTATTTCAGTACTTGCTATCAAATATAAACTGAACACAAGTCTAGCTCACACGTTGCAGTCGCAAATATAAAAACAGATAAGGCCTCCTTGATTTAACACTCAATTTTTTGATTTCTGCATCAGAAAGCTTGTAAGGATCAAACTCAAGCTTGAGATCAGCAGCGTAGAATCAAAATTGATCAAGCTGTCTTGATCAATTTTGATTCTACGCTGCTGATCTCAAGCTTGA
>JAQIWG010003771.1:0-17232 GCA_034695025.1 Chamaedrilus cognettii | reverse complement strand
AGTCGATACAATTCTTTCATATATTTTCAGTGGTTAATTCCGACTACAAAATAAAATCGCACTTCAAATCAAAGTCCAGCAATCGGCCTTACATGTACGTGCATGCCTCCTTTAATATTACAATTTATCATCGATACCAATTTGGAAAGTAAGCTTAGTCCTACTGCAGATCTCACGTTTGCATAATGTAATATATTCCATATCGCAAGAAGTTTGCCAAATGTCGTAACCAGTTAGGATTAATTACATGTAAACTATCTCTCTCATAGTTTAATAGTTTAGTTTGATAGCCTATTCAGAAACATCTCTCTTGATTCGGTTATCGACGAGAGACTTGGGCGAAGCGTTTTAGCCGAGTGGTTTATGTCGTCGGACCTCGGATTACGGGTGTGGCAGTCATCAGTTCGAATCCTGGCCGAAGCAAAGATTTTATGTCACTTCGTGCACCCTCGGCAAAGATGGTTAAATTCGTCAACCACAAGTGTTCCTACGATGGCTACCAGTCTACGGCGGTGCCACTACCAGCGACCATCAGCTGGTGCAATGGGGCATCACCTCCTCCCCACAAGGGGCTACTAAACAAAAACTGTAAAAAAAACAGACACACTGCATAGGCCTACAGACAAAGTTTGTGCACCGATAGCTACACGTATAATTTGGGTCATAGGTTAAAAGGGAAGACACGGCCGCGCTGGAGGCAGAGAGGACTGGCCGCAGTAGCCTACTGACATACGTCTATCTCCTTAGTATTTGACATCAAAGATTAAGAAATTAACCTCCTTTTTATCGTCTAATCTGTTAATGTCCATGTTGTCACATAAGTTTACACGATTTTTTTCCTCCCTGATTAGGACTGCTAGAGCTGGGTTTTTACGGCCAGATGCCCTTCCTGATGCCAACTAAATAAATAATAATTATCTGCCACGGAAGTCCAACGCCTTAAGCAGCTAGTAAAACTGTGTGTTTTAGCCTTGTTCCAGCCTTGCTGAAGGGCCTGCAGCGCATGGTTTCATAGTTGCTGGCGCGGGGACTTGAACTCTGGTTCTCAGGACTCGAAGTCCGACGCCTTAATCACTACACCACAGCGCCTCGCTGTGGCATCATCAAACACTATAATTTAACATCAGAATATAATTTATGCTCCAGGTCACGATTAAGTTTGCAGGCAGGGTACAGCACGCCAAAAATAGCGTGTTGGCAACTTGCACATGGAATATAACCGGTTAGGGGCAGCATTTGACACCCCTGCAGGCTGGAAAACAAAGAATTGGCTTGCAGCCCAGAGCTCCCCGAGCGAGTCGCAAAAGGCGACTAAAGAGGGGGGAACGGTTCTGTGCGGGCTCCTATGCACAGAAGTGCCAGAACCGGACTGTGTATATATGTACATGTATACACAGTCCTGTATACACACGGTCCCTAATTACGAAAAATAAAAACAAAACAAACAGCATTTAGCCTTAAAATCGACTTTCATGGCGTAGGCGTACGCGATTTTTAAATTCTTGCTAATAGCAATGCGCCTGTGTTATATGCAATTGTTGTGATGACTGTCGTTAATTTCCTAGAAAACTAGGCAAGACTCATCATATACATATAGAGGGATAAGTTAGGGTCTCGTTCCACGGTGCATATTTTGCATGTACATTTGCATGCATGAAAATTTGTAATTAAAATAAAATCAACGAGCTAACGTCACAATGCAATTGACTGCAGCCTACCGCTGCGACCCGAGCGCGGCGCAGCAGTCAATGAAACTGTGACGTCACTTCAGCGCTTGTAGTTTAGTTATAAACTTATAAGCATGCAAATCTGCATGCAAAAAAGGCATCTTTGCACGAGAGCCTTAGGTCCGGCTTTTCCAACACGGATTTAATGATGGTTCAGGATTTAACCCACCACTTTGCACAGGCCAAATCCTAAACCATCATTAAATCTGTGTTGGAAAAACCGGCCCTTAGAGTGTAAGTTAAGGAGACGAGTTGAAGTTCTTTTTAAAGGGAGCAGACGTGACGGTATCCCTAGCCCATAGGGCTAAACTAAACTCTTCTTCAGGTTAAGTCTACCTAGAACTAAGGTCCGGGTCATACAACGGACGATAGGGCCGCGCTTGACGCAGATAGCACAGGCTCGGAGCGCCTCATAAAGCCGCAGTACTGTCCGATGAACGATCCGTCCTCGAGGAAGCGCATCATGTCGGCGTGGTCGTCGTATTCGCGCAGACTGCCCGACTCGCTGTCCTTGTCGCGGTCCTGCCGCTTGCGGAACCGTTTCCCAGCCGGCTTCGTCAGCCTGGCACGCACGCAGGGTACGCAAGCCAGTCAGTGTAATGCTGTCGAAAAGCAAGCCCTAACTTTTTGAAGCTTGCTTTTCAACAGTTTGCTTTTCAAAGGCCTGCTTTTCAAAAGCTTGTTTGTCAAAGGCTTGCTTTTCAAAAAATTGCATTTCAAAGCTTGTTTTTCCAAAGCTTGGTTTTAAAAAGCTTGTTTTTCAAACGCTTGCTTTTAAGAGCTTGTCTTTCAAAAGCTTGATTCAAAAGCTTGCTTTTCAGAAGCTTTGCTTGCTTTTCTAAAGCTTTCTTTTTAAAAGCTTGCCTTTCATTGTGACCGAATAGCTAACGTTGTCTAGTTCTTATGAGTTCAACCGGTGCCAGATCAAATCCAGGCGGTCACCAACATCAATCGCGATCATAAACAACGTTCAGTATTCCGTCCGGAGAAAAACGTATCAACGTTGCAAACAGGTGCGTCTTCAGGCTGACCGAGCGATGAGACTGGCTCGTTCCACAGCATGCATAGTAATAAATTACCAGTAATGCGACGCAATGGTCAGAATGTTAAGAAAATTCGTCGATGACTAACCGATCATCAATTGACAGTATTGTAAAAGTTCTCGAACGCATAACAATAAAATGGCTAAATAAACGAGCAAATATAACGCGCAAGGCCTGAAATTGAAATTGAACACTTTGAGAATCTGACGACTATTTATATTTATTAAAGAGTCTGATGTAAAAATTGCTATAGGCTAAATATCAATTTACTTGGCGCCATCTAGTGACTACTTTAGGCCTATTATACACATCAATCAGTCGCTGGCCGATATAAATGCTGCGTTTGACGTCATCACAACAGCAGAAAAAAAAAAGGCGGATAGCCGCAGAACTTGGGTATCCATGGCTCTAGCCCCTACCTCCTGACGTACTCCGCGAAGCTCCCATCCTCCTGTTGTATCTCCGGTCCGTGGCCTAGCGAACGCTCCTTCTCGTGAACTGTAGCAGAACAAATCCACACACCCTTGAGAGAGAAGGAAGTATGAAAACTTCATCTAAATTTCAAGACATCCTCCACAAGCATCCTGTTCATAAATGCAACCTTTATAATCTTGCCTCTATCAATTGCTCAATTTACATTTTGTCCAATGATTTAAGAGCTCAGCATCGATGAAAAATGCTTTGAAAGAGCATAGCGATTGGCTCAAGGTCTTAGGATCATAGCCTGGTAATGCAGGTCCCAGGATCAAAATCCATGCCTAAGGGTCCTACTCTGGATATGCCGGCACTGACTGTACGCTAGTAATGTTGTCCTTTGGGTCCTAACCTGGCCTCGCGATCCTACCTATGTAAATGTTCGTTCCAGGGTACAGCCCTGCAGCCCCGGTATTGCTAGTCCCAGGTTCTCTTCTAGCCCCAGGGCTCTACCCTGGCACCCCGGGTAATGGTATCCCTTACTCAAGTGCCCTACCCTGGCCTTGCAGGGCATTACCCAGGCCCCAGAGTCCTACTCAGGCCCGAGGGACTTATACCCTGGCTCCAGCGCCCTTCCCTGGTAATGCTGGCCCATGATCCTACCCAGACCCCAGGGTCCTACGGTCCTACCCAAGCCCCAGGGCCCTACCCTGGCCCCAGGGTCCTACCCTGCCCAAGGGCCCTACCTTGCCCGAAGACCCAGCCCTGGTAATACTGGACCAGGACCCAACCCTGCCCCAGGGTCCTATCCAAACTCCAGGAATCCACCCTGGCCTGGCCCAAGGGCCTTACCGTGGCCCCCCCAGGGCCCCGCCCTTGGCCAATGATCCTACACTGGCCCCAGGGTCCCACCCTGGCCCCCCAGGGCCCCATCCTTGCCCATGGATCCTACTCTGGCCCCAGGGCCCATGCACCCTGCCCCCCCAGGGGCCTACCCTGGTAGTGCTGTCCCCGGCGCCGCTTGACGACGCAGACAACGATGAGAATGATGGAGAAGAACGCGATGGAGCACATCATCGTGATGAACCACTTGGAGGCCGTCACGCGGTCCAGAATATACGCTGCGGGCGGCAAAGTTATTTATTTATTTACTCACATTGTAGTATGCAAGCATAGCGAGGCTTTGTAGTATATGTTAAGGCGTCGGACTCAGAGTCCAGAGGACCTGGGTTCGAGTCCCGGCGCCGGTGTATGGCAACTATGAAACCATGGGTTACAGGCCCTTCAGCAAGGCTGTTCAACACACAAGTGTCGCTAGATGAATTATCGTGCTGGATAATTTATTATTCTAGTTGGCGACAGGAAGGGAATACGGCCATAAAAACCCAGCTCAAAAATAAACGTCTAACCTGTGTTAACATGGACACGGCGTTAAAGGCCGTTTCTGCATGGACTGAAATTTCTTGTAAAAGTTATGTTTTTGTGCATGTGTTGATATCTTGTGAATGTGACCTTTTCTTGTGGATTTAAGGTTTTCTTGAGGAAGCAAACTTTTCTTGTGGACTCTATGCTTTTGCGGATGTTTAGTTTTCTTCTGAATGTGAACTTTTCTAGTAGCTTTAGGCCTAAACTTTTCTGGAAGTGAACTTTTCTTATGGATGTCATGTTTTCTGCGGATGCCAATGATTATTGTTAAATAAATACAAATTCCATACATGACCGCACTGTTGATGAGCTCGAAAACTGCTAAACTCATTTGAATCTGTCATTCTGTCATGTTAATAACGTCAGTATAATATCGCAAGCTAAGTATTTATCATGTTTTATGTGTGTATTTAGGCGCTTCAAATAACGTCCTTTAAAACCTTACCATTTTGTCACCACTATTCAGTTCAAAGTTACGCCATTGTATGATCGTGATGCCACGGTCACCCGAATTATTAAAATTTAATTTGACTATAAAAACTGAAATTTTTTGTATCTTATTTCATTCGACTGTATATCAGCCACGAAGCTGAAACTATGCCCATAGAATATGACTACGCAAAACACTCGAGTTCTCTCAATTTCAAGATTTCAGACTGCTGGATTTTTGTCTTCAAGCTGGTGGATTAACATCGCGGATTTTACACATGCATTTCATTAGTATTTTGAATAGCAGTATTATAATTATGGACGAGCAGTTTTTAAACTGATTCTATAGTGTTCTATTTTAGGTATATTCCTCAAGTTTTATTGATGGATTTTATTAAAATATAATTACATAACGCAAGGTTTAAGTCATATAAATGGAGGAGCCCATACCTCCAGTTTTCCGTTTCCACCCTGTGGCTTTAGGTGTCGATAAGCGGTGGCTCGGTTTCAGCTCTGAAACAAGTCATTTAAACCATAACCTAGCTATTCGCACCATACACACCAAGGCAGTCAAACAATACCTAAACAGCGGAAACCCCAACAAGATACTATACAACCGCGGGCCTCTAATTCACGCACATTTTGTACGATTATCCTGAATTTTATTCTACTGAAATTTAAAACGAATCAAATCCATTTGTCGACCGCCGTGACGTCATCATTCAGTTCGCGCGCGATGATGCGGAGTTTCCAATAAAAAAATATAAGATTTCTTAAGATTCTCTTAAGACAATCTTAAAACTAAGATTGTCATAAGATCGCTTCCTGAATGAGGCCCCAGGTACCTACAGCATATTGCAGCGAAGAAACCCTTCACAGAAATATCAGACGCACTCTGGCACAAATTCGCACAAGAAAATCACCACTCCTACTAAGTTACAAGCATAAAATAGATAATAACCCACTCCCATCTCCATGATGTCCCCGATACAAAGTCCAAAATCACAGCACAGAGCACCTTTTCAACTGTACGCATATCCCCACGCAGCTCATGCCTCTGGATTTGTGATCGAATCCTGTTGGGGCGACAGCTCTGCTGCCAGAGGCGTAGCGTGAGGGGGGGTGGGGGGGGCAGTGCCCCCCGCCCTGTAATGATCTGCCGCCCCTGCTCCCAAAAAAGTTACTATTGCTTATGGGCTGGCCTCCTCCTGTTCTCTGTGCAAATAAAGCCTTTGCCCCCCCCCCGCTCTGATAAAATGAAAGATATGCCCTCCTGCTGTGTGTAAAGTAAAGCCGTTGCCCTCCCCTGCTGGTCTGATATGTTGACTATCTAGGGAAAAAATGGACAATGACTGTCAAAAACGACTAAACATATTTCTGTCAGTACCCCCCCCCCTTCCCCCCTCCTTCCCCCCCCCTCGCGAGGTACGACGCGGATGGGAAAAGTAGAACTGTAGATAGGGCGTAAAATGGTCTGCCCCCCTGCGAAAATCTTTGCCCCCCCCCGCTGAGTATGGTTACGGGTGGAGCTGTCTGCTGGTCACGTGGGAACAGCGGCTAGCCGGTCACTGAGATGGGTGAAGCCCATAGATATCAAATACTCAGATCGGCATAATACTAGATGACTCAAGAGACAAAAAGAAGGACCTTTTTACCAAAAACGGAAGTTGATTAGAATTATGGGTAATCGTTGTTAATTATATTGATTGAATATGAAAGGATCATGACCCTGTCAATCAATTGTTGACGGTTGGTAACTGGCGGGGCTTGGCCCACGGGCCAAGCCCCCCGTTATCTCCGTACGTGCCTCAATATACTGAATATAGTGACTCCCCTTGGTGAAGCCGGGTCCGGTGTCATGGACTCAGCATGGGGTGACGCCGACTACGAAGCAAGTAATTCGAACATGCATGTACATATAATTGGTCTAATTGCCATTAGACCCTTTTCAGTCTGTAAAATTTAAATTGTACATTACAACACGTTTATGCAGTATAGTATAAATACAAGAAGCAGCCAAACAAACAAAAAAAACAGCCAGTCGCATATACAAAATCCATCATTTATAGCTCTGCGTAATAGAGACTAAACATTAGACCTCTAGAAATAAAATGTCTAAAAGTATCTAACTAACAGCCTTTTTTCTCGTCTAATCTGTTAATATTCATGTTTTCACACAGGTTTAGACGCTTGTGCCCTGATAAAGACTGCTGGAGCTTGGGGTTTTACGGCCAGATGCCCTTCCTAACGCCAACCAGAATGGTAAATTATCGTGGGTGATGACTATCAACTAGCGAGACTTATGCGTTTATAGCAGCCTTGCTGAAGGGCCTGCAACGGACTCGAACCCAGGTCCTCTGGACTCCGAGTCTAACGCCTTAACCACTACACCACAGCGCCTCGCCTACGTCTAGTAAAATTGAAAACAGATACTCAACATTGTAGCCTTGTAGGCTGTGTATGTTACACTATGCAGCTTGCTTCACATTGCATTGTGTGAGGTAACGTTTTCATCGACCGCGGTGTCTTGTATTACTAGTCAGAAATCAAGGAAAAAGCGCATAGTGTAGAAAGAGACATCGGGGATGGACAATTGTATGTGCAGGCCAGCGGCCTGTTTCTCAGAGTTTCGGTAACTTTAAGCACAAACTTAACCCTAAATAAGATTTGAAAAAAAATAATTCAACCGTCGACCGCCGTGACGTCATCATTTGGTCTAGTGGCGGTGCGGAGTTTAAAATGACAAATGCTAAAATATGCTTAAGATTTTCTTAAGAACCTTTTAAGACTAAAATTTATATAAGATATTCTAAGAAACAGGCCCCTGGGGCTTATTTCTCAAAGCTTCCCTAACTTTAAGCCTAAACTTAATCCTAAGTCAGATTGTAAAGATTGTAGTCCATTCGCAGTCGTGGCGGTGCGGAGTTTTCAATAACAAACTATACAATTTTCTTACGACTTAAATTTGCCCAAGATGTTTTGAGAAACAGGCCCCAAGACGCAAGTAAAAACCACTAGATCTAGTGAAAAACACTAAGAGTGGTAGCACCACTACTGACCCATATCATCGGTTGTATTGTCCTCCAAATCCCAATAAATTGTCGTCCAGTCAAACACTGAAAGAAACAATCATCTCAGCATTGTAGAGCAAGCTATTAACAGTGATTAACACATGGGCTAGGAACAACACTGAGATGTTCTAAAAATGTTGCAATTGTTGGCCAACTGAGTGATTCTCTATCGCTTTAATCATAATTTGATGTGCACAGAAATGTTCAGTATGAACATACTGCATGTTTTCTGTCTGAAACACACTTGCGTTTCAAGTAAGTTTCTTAGAGATACAGTATCTTTATCAGACTCACCTGAAACACACTTGTATTTGAACTACCACAGGACATCAGGTCGGCTAACTCTCTCTTCTCCTTAAAAACCTGGTTAAAAACTGATTTCTTCAAAACCGCTTTATGTGTGTAATCTGCTGCACTTCCCCCGCACAGTCTACGATCATGCATTCACAATCAGCATTCCTTTTCCACTCTTTCCTCACCGAAGAAAATAATACAACACTGCATTGGAAAAACCACTTGAGTCATACTGTACTTATTTATGACATCATAAAATTAACATGACATTATCATAGATTTGAAATTAAATTATATTAGGTAGACATTAAGGGTGGATTCTATAGACGTACCTTTACGCCCGGCTAAGCAAAGTTCTTGTTAAGGAACGGAATTTAACGGCAGCTCTTCACTGCCATTTAAAAAAACTCTCAATTATATTTATCAATAAAAAATAAAAGAAAAATTTCCACAAGAATGAGATTAATTTGAATTCAGGTTAAAAAGCCATTTTGCTCGAATTCAGTCATTTTTATTGAATGACTTAGTGTATCACTTCAAATGAACTAAGCAAAAGGTTATTTTGAATGGCAGTTAAGAGCTGCCGTGAAATCGTCTCCTAAGCTAAGGAAAAGGTAAAGGTGGGTACAAAGGAATGACTATAGAATCACACTAAAATTTAATGAACTAAAATTGGCTATCCTACCGATCACGACCTAATATGGGGATGCATTTGCGTGCTATTGCTAGCATCGAGGAGTTAAGTTTAAGATCTCGCGCGTCTCGCGCACAGGTAGCTTCCAGCTATATGAAGTGGATATTGAAATTGATGTTGAAGGAAAATTTAAAGCAAAATTTTAAGTGTCTTCAAGCTAGAGTTATGAACTGTGATTAAACTCTCTTCTTCGATGGGGAGGGAGAGAAGATGGCCCTATTATCATATTTCTTAGCTTTCACTGCCTTGGAGTCATGTAAAGACCGTTCCCCTCCTTTAGTAGTCATTTAGTTGCCCGGGAAGCTGTGAGCTGCAAACCAATTACCCCCTGCAGGCCGGGGAACAAAGAATTGGCCTGCAGCCTAGAGCTCCCCGAGCGAGTCGTAAAAGGTGACCACAGAAGGGGTTCTGTACGGATTCCCTTGCACAGCACCGGACTGCATATAGTCTTTGTGCTACACACGGCCCCTAAAAAAAACAAAAAGACAAACCAATTCTTTGTTCCCAGTTTGCTCGGGTGCGTTATGCATCGATCAAGCGATGCTCCTGAAAAACATGACTCTCCCTTTCTACAGACTTTGTTACTGACAAACTAATTTTTCAAACGGTAGAATTTTAAAAGCATCACGTGGCAAATAAAATTAAGATCAGAACCTGCTTTCAAAAGCGAGAAGAAATTTGAACCAATTTCAAATTCGAGGCGCCAAAACTTGTAATTCAAAAGCACTGTCTGGACACGGTTGCTTTTGAAATACTCGTGTTTGACACACAAGCATATCAAAAACAAGCTTTACACAAGTATCGTCTGGCTGCTGTGCTAGAGTCAATTAAACGGCAATAGCCAACCGGTAGTTTCCTCCACTATGACTGGTTCTTCAGTGGTCTGGAAGGAGATGACATCACTCGGCTTGCCCGAGAAGTTTGCTGTAAGGACCCGCACCGTAGCCTGCAAGCAGAACGACCGAGCTTAGGCTAAAGACATCAGACAAACGAAGTGTAATCTCAAGAGTTATACACACACCCAAACACACACGTTTTGTGGCCGCATTCCCGGCTTACGCAGGGGTTGGCCATTTAATAATAATAATAATAATATCCAAGTCGATTTCCTACAGTGCCATTTCAAGTCCAGGGACTAATCTAGGGTGCTTTACAATCCAAAATATAGAGGACAAGTAGTGAAACATCAAATACACTACACAGCAGCAAACGTCATGGACAAGACGGAGAGAATAGTTCAGTCTTCAGTTTAGATTTGAAGGTTCCCAGCATAGGCGCCAGCCGCGTCTCCAGTGACAAAGAGTTCCAGGCGCCGGGTACGAGAGGCTGTGCCTGCCGTAGTTATGGTGCACGCGTGGGCACACGAGCTTTGCTTCGGAGTTAGGTCCGCTGACCTCAGACGAGCCGTGCATCGTTGACGCTTACGGGATCACAAGTTGCCAAATATACGCGGGTGATCGTGAGTGCAGCGTGTTGTAGACGACCAGGCACAGTTAGTGATGCGCGGGCTGAATCGCAGCCAATGGAGCCTGTCTCGCAGCAGGGGAGTGACATGGTCGGTCCGAGCGCCCCCATAGATAAGCTTGGCCGATGTGTTGAGATGCGCTGTTGCCAGTCCACTTGCCTTTGTGCCATGCCAGCAAAAAGTCTCACGGGAGTGTCCAGCACGGTATGCTTATTGTCGCTTGGGGAGCAGATCATGTTTGTCACAGTATTTTACTATTTACTCAGAAACTACGCATTCCAATATTTAGGAGAGGAAGAAGAGATTTGAAATTGGTCGATAGTTCTTTAGCTCACTGGGACTCAAATTATCCTTTTTCAGTAGCGGCACGATTGTCGCTGTTTTCTTCCTAGCGGGAACAACGGCAGCTAACAGTGATAGGTTAAAAAGCATAAACTTGCAGCTATGGGGGGCGAGGCGCTGTGGTGTAGTGGCTAAGGCGTCAGACTTCGAGTCCAGAGGACCAAGGTTAAAGTCCCCGCGTCGGCAACTATGAAACCATGCGATACAGGTCCATTAGCATGGCTGTCAAACACACAAGTGTCGCTATCTGCTAGCCCCGTGCCAGATAATTTTTATTTGGTTGGTGTCAGGAAGGTCATCCGGCCGTAAAAAAACCCAGCTCCAGCAGTCATGATCAGGGCAGGTGAAAACGTGTAAACCTGTGTGAAAACATGGACATTAGCAGATTACACGATAAAAAGGAGGTTATGGACAGTCACCATTGAGATACACTTTAATCTATCCATCGCAGCCTCACGTTTTAATTCATTAGCTTTCATATCCTACTCTATCAAGCTTTTCCACGTCGTTGTTGGTCTTCCTCTATGTCTTTTCTCATCTACCTCATAATCCATGCTTTTCCGCACCCAATCATCTGGTTCCTTTCTCAAAACATGCCCTAGCAACCTCATTGGGTTTCTTCTTACGACCTCCTCCACTGCCTTCAAACCAATTCTAGCTCTCAGATCCACACTATACTTCCTCTCTTTCAATGACACACCACTCATCCATCTCATCATTCTCATCTCTCCAGCCTTCAGATCAGCCTTCATTGCCCATGTCTCACTACCATATCACAACAGTCATCTCCAATATATGATTCTTCTTCAGTGTTCTGCAAATCGAAGGTCTTTGGTGTACAAACCTTCCATTCCAGTCGATCCTCGGCCATTCTCTTCATCTCTGATATGATTCCTTCTCGACAAGTCGTCTATCATACTTTTGCGTGGGCTTCCGAGTCCTCTCTTGCCTGCCATACTTCCCTCCATCATAGCTCTCAACAGACCCTCTCCTCTCATTACATATCCAATCCAGTTTTTCTTTCTACTGGCTATCACTTCCATCATAGTCCTTGTTTTTCCACTTTCCTCAATACCTTCTCATTTTCCATCTCCTCTGTTAATCTAATCTTCTAATATGGCTATATATAGTCGTTTAACAACAGAAACTAACATTATAATATCTTAATAATAATCATCATAATTTTTTACATCCATTCTAATGCATTACAGGCAAGCCTGTAACGCTATGTCCGTGTCAACACCTGCTTGACGTTTATATTGGAGCTGGGTTTGGACGGCCGGATATTTTTTGCCCTTCCTGTCGCAAACCAGAAAAATTAATTATGCTGGACGATGATTATCAGCTAGCGACACTTGCGTGTTTAACAGCCTTGCTGACGGGTGTGTAACGCGTGGTTTCATAGTTGCCGGCGAAGGGACTTGAACCCAGGTCTATGGACGCTCTGTCCAACGCCTTAACTACTACACCACAGCGCCTCACTATGATGGGGTTGCATGTAGTTTAAGGACCATGTGTAGTAACGAAGACTATTACAGTCGAATTCTGTTGGGGGGGGGCCACACACAAACACTCCCCCTTCTGTATCACCTTTTACGACTCCCCCAGGGAGCTCTGGGCTGCAAGTCACTACTACGTGCCCCGGCTTGCGTAAGAGTGAACAGCGTTACAAGAAAAGGTTACACACACTAAGTAATAAACTTTGATATAATTGGATTTCTTTTAATAGATTAATTTCTTGCTTCTATGCTTGAATGCTATGGCTCAAGTTAATTAATGCCAGAAATGCCGATAATATGTTTTTACCACAGAAACTAATAGTAACGCAAACAAAAAATGAGACCAAAAAAAACCAGAGAAAAAAAATAGTTGGGAAATTTATTAAAACGTGCCCAAAAAAATTTGGAGCGAGTTTCAACTAATTTTTTTTTGTGTGCCGCAAAACCAGTGGCTATCCAGCAGAAGCAACATATCACAAAATACAAAATTTCTTGATTTAATTATATCTGATCAAACAACCAGCTTGGTTACTCTACCTGCATGCTCGCGTTGGGTCCCATCTTCACCCAATGCCTCACCCTCTCCATCCCCTCCCTGGGGTGTGAGGGCGGGGGTGGGAATGGGGAGCAGACGAGGGAGGAGCGGTTAGAGGGGACGAACTCGGTGTAAATGGTGGGGGTGTAAGCCTCCATGGTGGGAACTGGGTGATCGGTCTGGTTGAGGTACTCCTGAGGGGGATCGGTGGGTACTGCTGTCACCGGCGGCGCAAGCCAATACTGAATCTGAACATTTAAAACCGAAAGAATATATTATTCCAAATATCATAGTTAGTTGGTACTACCTGGTAATAGGCACCTCAAAAACATAATAGATTCCTTGCGTCGACAAGCGATCAACCTCTCGTCGCCTAGAAAAACTCATCTGCTCATATGGCAGTGCTATCGTTATTGCAGTGGTATCATTTTAAAAACAATAATTGACACTTCTTTTTAAATGAGAGCGCTTAGCTGCTGCGGCCTACATAGTAGGCCTAGCGGCTGTAGGTGATTTATGTTTAGGATTTGAATGTAAAATTTATAGGTTCAGGACTTAATTAAATCTGGCCTAATTAAATTAGGCTCAAAGGGTCTAATTAAATTAGACTCAAAGGGATTAATTTAATTAGGCTCCTAGGACATTGAAAAAGGGCCTAATTAACTTATTTATTAATTAATTATGTATTAGGCCCAAAGGGCCTAATTAGGCCCTCTTAGTTAATTAATTAGGGCCTATTAGTTAATCAATTAAGGCCTATTAGTTAATTAGGCCCAAAGGGCCTAATCAACTAATCACTTGGATTCGAAGGACCTCAGGATCTGATGTATTTAAATAGATCCAATGGGCCTAGTTAATAGGTCCAAAGGATCTGATTAAAGTAAATTAACAGAGAATTATGAAAATTATAAAGTTTCATTCACAAAAATTAAATAGGGCCTAGGCCAATTATAGTTTTTGTCCAGTTCAACACCTTTATCAATCGCGGGCCTCGCGGCTATCTACATATTAATTTGATAAAGCCTCAAATTATTCAACTTATAGAGAAATTAATTATTATACTTAACACTGTGAATTTTAGAAAGTTGTACATAGTCAAGCCCCATTGAAGGAGTTATTTGGTCCAGTGCAGCGCTTTTATACAACAACGTATGCATGCCTGGTATCATAGCCACTCATGGGCTCTGTCAATGAAATTGGTGTTTTTTTGAGGCTCATGTGCTTCTTTGTTTTTGCTTCAAAAAACGAAAAGAATATGCTTTTTGTGAATAAAATGAATAAGCCCTGTTAAGAGGGGCATCACGAATGAAAAGCATTAAGTTTCAAGTTATAAGTTTAAAGATATTGACAATTTTGATGATATAGGGAATAGGTAATATCTGGAATAATCTGCAAAAAACAATTAATTTTTGACATAGTAAACTATAAATTTGAGCACAAACAAATGCAATCGTTGCACAGAGTAACTTTAGAAAGTAGTTCGTCTGATGCCCCCCCCCAGCTCTTAGGTTTATGTGGTCACGAGTTCTGCACACGAAGGAAAAGAGCAAACCTTGAACAACACCCCCCTGAATAATTTTAAACTACTTTCTAAAAAAGTTCGTAAAAAATGCTGAAAGAGACCTCGTATCCCGTAAAGACGCCCTGCAGGAGTTTTGGGTCCTCATCTATGGGGTCCCAGGAGAACTCGACCGTGGTGTACGTCACGTTCGTCTCAAAGTTGAGCGGAACGACCTGCGGCGCTACAGCCAACAGAATCAGGGGCATCATTTACGCGCATTTCTTAAGATTTTCTAAAAAAAAATCCTAAATCAAATTTAAAACAAATAAAATCCAATCACCGGCCGCTGTGACGTTCGGTTCGCGCACGACCGTGCGGAGTTTCCAATAAAAAATATAAGATTTTCTTAAGATTCTCTTAAGACAATCTTAAGACCAAAACTGTCATAAGATCGCTTCCTGAACGAGGCCACTGAATTCTAATAGATATTTTATTACATTCTATTATTGTTACCACGTTAAGGTAGTTCCAATAATTTATAATTTGTTCCAATTATTATAGGTATAATAGTATAGTATTAATGATGAGGCACTGCTATACAGCGGCACGACGCTGTAGTGCTAAGGCGTCGGACAGAGAGTCCATAGACCTGGGTTCGAGTCCCGGCACCATCAACTATGAAACTTTGCCTTACAGGCCCTTCAGGTTTTAAAACGCACAAGTATCACTGGCTGATAATCATCGTCCAGGGTAGTCTATTATTTTGGTTGGTAATAGGAAGGGCACCCGGCCATAAAAATCCAAGCTCCAATATGCACGTCTAACCTGTGTTAACACGGACATTGCGTTACAGACTTGCTGCAAAGCATTTGAATGGAGGTCAAAAACGATAATTATTATTATATTAGCATATACGTTCCTTTTAGAATTTTCCTCAAAAGTTTGGAACAGAAGGCAATTTGAATTGTCCTATAGTGCCTGCACACCTTTCGGTCAAAACGAAGGAGGTTTGCCGTGGAGTTCGTTTGGCCGAATAGACACGGGACCGCTAGATGTGCGCGCTGTCGGTCAAACGATCGCCAGCCGCCGTCGCTAAGATCACTGTGACCTTAAGAAAAAGAATGCTGCATGCAGCATTCGTCGTTCAGCGATGATGACGTCAGGTCTGAGCGCCAGGACAAACGACCGCAAGCAGTCCGATAGTCCGAGTTCTATAGTAATCTATACAGACTTTAGTCCTTAACCACAAAACCACCTTCGTTTTGACCGAAAGGTGTGCAGGCACTATTAGAGAATGTATTTCATACAATAACTATATCAGATCAGATATAATATTTTTTCATTCCGTCAGCCGGGCAGCTTGGTACCACATTGGGCTGCTACATCAACACAACTAGGGCGACGGAATTTGTTTTTACAGGTCCCCACTAATATTTAAAATCCACCTAACTTTGCACGCCTGCAGTTCGCACTTCATAGAAAAAAGTTAGTGCAAGCACTGATACAATACTATGAGACACTACGATTCCTATGAGAAAATAGTAATTTGGCCGAGTGATCCAAGTCGTTGGTCTCGGATTACGAGTGCGGCAGTTATCGATTCGAATCCCGTCCGCGGCAAAGATTTTGAGTCACATCGTGCACCCATTGGCGAGGGTGGTTTAAATTCGTCAGCCACAAGTGTTCCTACGATGCCTACCAGTCTACGATGGAACCACTGCCAGCGACCATCAGCTGGAGCAATGGGGCATCACCTTTTCCCCGCAAGGGGCTACAACAGCAACAAGAGTAATTTCCAAAAAAGTGTCTTATTACATCACGCATGCACTAAGAAGCAGAAAAGCTAACTTACCGCCCTCTCCCGAGTAGCCAATCTTTTGCTCCACCTCTCGCGACACAGCGAACCCCTCAGAGTTGACCGACTCCACGTAGACGAGAAACCGTTTGAAGGATGTGTCGAGCGCGTCGTGAGTGTCTAGCACCACCTCGTGTCGTGACCAATCACGCACGAGGGTCTTGTACTCCATGGACGGCGTGACGTCACGACGTTGGTACGTCACCATGTAGTAGAAGTTGTCGGCGTTCAGTTCGCGCTTCGCCATCGGCTGCGTCAAACGCAGGCCTCATCATTCATCATCATTTTAGTTTTACATTCACTTTTCCGTGTCAACACAGGTTGGACGTTTCCCACAATGAGACTCCCCCACAATTCTCGATTCTTTGCTATCTCTCTATTCATGCCTCGCTCCTTCATATCGCTCTCTACCGCCTCCTTCCATGTTTTCTTCCCCCTCCCTCTTACAACAATTCCTTCCACCTTAATATATAGGCATACGGATACCCAGTCTTCCTTATTCACGCGTTCTACGTGTCCAAACCACTTCAGTCTCCCTTTCTTCACCATGTCCGTTATATATACGACACCTAACCGTTTTCTTAGATCTTTGCTTCGACACTTGTCCTTCAATGGCACTCCACACATCCATCTCACCATCATTTTCTCTGTCTTCTCTAATCTCTGAAGATCCTCCACCTTTGCTGGCCATGTCTCACTTCCATATACTAAAGTACTTTGCACACACATTTAGTAGAATTTCCCTTTCAGTTTCAATGAGACAACCCTTGCTGTCAAGATAGGTCCACTTTGTAAAAAAATTTCCCGGCACTTCTCACCCGAGCCCTTGCTGCCTCCTCTGCTTCCCCTTTGCAGCCAATGATATCTCCCAGGTAACAGAAACTACTCACACGCTCCATGCTACACCCCTCCTCAAGCATCACATACTTCTCCTCCTC
>JAQIWG010003770.1:0-17234 GCA_034695025.1 Chamaedrilus cognettii | reverse complement strand
GTATAATTTACTGTGCATGAGACAGAGTCTACTGCCTCGATATGCTTTGCCCTGTGGTGCAGTGGTAAAAAAAGTAGTGGTCATACGACTCTGTGTCCTTGTTTGTCCCCTACCCCCCCCCGCCTCCCTACTATTAAAAGAATTGAATAGTGGTCATACGTTCTTAGCAAATTAAAGAAGCGGTTATACGGCGTATACCCCCGTATGACCGCGACTACAGCACTGGCTTTGCCTATCCAGTGTATTCCTGGAATATACTGGAACTGTAGTATTGTTGTATAATGTCTTAACTTGTGCAGAAGCATTGCCTCAGCGATTCAATATTTGTTAGCCTGCATCATCGTGATTGTATGTATGTATGTATACTGCACTTGTAACGCACTAAAGATACGTCATGCAAAACGGAGATGGAAAGAACATCATTTGCTTGAATCGTAGGTGCGGGAGAATTGCAAGATTGTACTTGTTGTGTGTTTGTCGCAGAGCGGTGTTTACGCTGCACCAAGATGACACCTTCCTCCTCTACAGCCTTGTGATTCTGTGCATTGTGTTTGTCGCAGAGTGGTGTGTACACTGCACCCAGACTACACCTTCCTGCTCTACTTCTGTCGGTGTCAGCTCACCGTATCCGTCATGGTTCTACTCGTCCTCGGTCCTAAGGTAACCAGTTCCAGAATTCTTTCTATGGATTACCAGGCGCTGTGGTGTAGTGGTTAAGGCGTTGGACTTTGATTCCAGAGGACCTGGGTTCGAGTCCCGGCGCCGGCAACTATGAAACTATGCGTTAAGGCCCTTCAGCAAGGCTGTTAAACACACAAGCTAGCTGATAATCATCGTCCGGGGTAATTTATTATTCTGGTTGGCGATAGGAAGGACATCCGGCCATAAAAACCCAGCTCCAATATAAACGTCTAACCTGTGTTAACATGGACACAGAGTTACAGGCTTGCCTGTAGCGCATTAGAATGGACGTTAAAAACAATGATGATTATTAGTATTGTTATTATTATACAACAGGTGATGAATTTTCAGAGTCTTGATAAAGTGCATTTTTTTTTATTTAATCTTTCTTTTATCATTTTTCACTTATTCTGTGATTACATTATCTTGACATATGAAAATAATTTATGCATTTTGTCGACTAGTAGTATAGAGCTGATTCATTTTATGCTCAGTATATTGAGATTGTAAATATTTATGTATAATATGCAGTATAGAAAGGGTTATTTTAGTTTATTTTTTCATTCACTTAATTTAATTCTAAAATAGATGCATGAATTACATATGAGTCCCAATGATCAATGGTGTCAAGTATTATTAATAGCATCAAGTACAAATTATCTTGTCAATAGTGTTCTACTTGACTAAATGCTATTTATATCAAATTGATCCATTTTAATTTCTGGAATTAACCCCTAGTCGGATATTTTAGTTAAAATGCACTTTGCGACTTTGAGGCTTTGAGACTTTGCAACTTTGAGACTTTGCGACTTTGTGACTTTACGACTACTACTTAGCGACTTTGCGATTTTGCGACTTTGCTTTGCAAAGCATTCACTCCTGCCGCTTCCTCAACACGCAGCAAGCCTCGACGAGTCTGTTTGGCATGGCGCTATTTTGAAGCCTTTTTCATCATTTTTCTTCACTATAATGCGGCAAAATCAATGATGTATTAACATTCGCATTAAACATTACTTAAGCATTATACATGTAAATTTTAAGTTCTTCATTTTTATTTAGTTCATTATTATTACATATCAGATATTTAGTTCACGTTGGCTGCAGTTGTGGTACTCCCACCGGCCTGCAGACGACGAGCCCCGTCGCAGAGCCTACTCAGGGACGGACTTGCCAGAGAACGCCGCATCTTGCCCGGAGGCCGTCAAACTAAACTCAACCATCAACCCTAACGGCGACGTCGACGTCGGCGACATCAATCTTGCCGAAATGAGTCCGGACGACATTCGTGTGAGTCTTACGATCATATGCACCACCAAGCCATCGTCACACAGCTTCTACTAATAATTTGCATGTAATCGATCAATTAGTGTTGTAAAGTAATTGAATGATTTCAAAATAAATAATTGATCTTAAAAGTAGTTGGTTCTTAGTCATCGGTTTTTGGTGAAAGCTTAAAGCAGAATGATTTTCAAACTCATAGTTAGTTATTCAGTAAACGAGACCCTCAAATTTGCTCTGATGCTTCATAAACTGCACACTGTAAACATACTGTCACTTAGATTATCTAGGCCTACATGTGTTAAGATTTCATTCTATGTAGTTGAAATGTCAATGAAATTAATAAAATAATGCAGTTGATATGTTGAGTTGCATTTCTTAAATCAGAAAGAATTTTTAAAGCATTATCCAAAAATCTAAATTAGTGTATCTTTGGATGGTGATTTGTGAACTCAGAAAGGTCATTAAAATAACGGTTGTCTGGTGTTGCGTGTGCAGACGGAGCTGAAGCGTCTCTACACGCAGCTGCAGATCTACAAGACAAAGACGATGCGCCAGGACAACCCTCACATCTCCAAGCGCCGCGGGGGTCGTAAGCAAACCCACCGTCGCTTCTCGCTCCAGGCCTTCCACAGCAAGCACAAGCACCACCACGGGGGGACCACGGGGGGCGGCGGCCCCGGCGGGGGCGGAGGAGGCGGCGGCAGCGACAGGGGCGAGGTGTCCGTGGACCGGGGGGACACGGAAGTGTCGCGGACGCCGGAGGACTCAACGAATAGCGCGGAGGGGGTGTCAATTTACATGGACGAGCCGAGCGTCGCGGAGACTAACGTTCGGACACCCACGGTTACTTTCAAGTCGGACAGGCACAAGGGGAAATGAGTAGAATGGAAGTAAAAGCGTGGCACAAGGGGAAATGAGTTGAAGTAAATGTGTGGGACAAGGGGAGAGAAAATGAGGAGAGAAAATAACAAGAGAAAATGCGGAGGGTAGAGCGAAAATGAGATAAATATAATTAGTGAGAATATAAGATCGTATTTAAGCGAAGAAACTGAAGTGCAGATGTCAGGGATAACAGTGGAATAATAACTAGCGTGCAGTGGGCACTGCACTGTCGTCGTGATACGATTCAGTAGGCACTGCGTATTCTAGTTTCACAGACTCACTGATATCTTGTTGTATATACGGCAAGATCACCAGCGGGACATAAATTTAGAAATTGCTTTGACTCCGCAAAGTCACGACCGGAGTTGAGAGGGTGCCCCAGTCCACAGAGCTCGCACCCAGGGAGAAAGTAGTTAATCTCAGCCGAAGCAACGACCCTGGGGGGGAGGGAGAAAGAATAGTTCTGAATAAAATGTGGGTCATGGAGTGTGGACTCCGCATTGTCATTGTATGAACTTTCTATTTGATTTCATGAATGTACAAAATGACCGTTAAGCAACGAACCATTTTCAGATCTATTTCGTTAGAAACGTTTGCTAGTCCGGTCTGGCAGAATAAAAATGATCTTTTTTTCATACAACTTGATTCTTTCTTATTTGCATAAGAAGCCAGATTGTGTGAGCAATGAATTCAATGCACCGGCTTAGCAACCGTTGCTAAGGAAGTAGTTTTTAAAATAGTTCATGGCTGATTGGTGCAAATCGATCTTCAATTTATGGCCCATCGCTAAGCGTTGGGTGGTTGTTACAAACTGAGGTCGCTCGATCACTCGTGTGATAACATTGCAGTGCTATTTCTCTATATTGCGATAAAGTTCCCCGAATCTATTTTATACGTTAGATACTCACTTTAGTCATCTACGTCGTACGTAGAACTGTCGCTCACATTCTACGACTAAGCAACTGAACTGATTCGTTTGTGGCACAAGGTTGTGGCTAGGGAAATATCTGAAAATATCTAAATATCACATTTTGTGCTTATTTTATAACTGTCGAATAATTATTATTTCTGTACTGTAAATAGTCGTCTGCGAAACAATACGGTGTTGCGCTGTGTATATAATGGCTGGCGAAACCCGTCCTACACGGCCAAACCTTGTAGTCAATAGATGATCACTGTCTAGTCGAACTATGACGTCATTGGCCAGAAGAAAGGCAGTAGATGTTCTGTTTCAGCCATTCTGTATTGCACATGCAATGTGATTTTAGTCGGAATGCTGCATGAATACATTAAATTCTCAGCACTAGCGCAATCCAGGGGGTTGAAATCGAATGTATTCAGGGAATGGTTTCTACGACGGCAAGCAGGTTGAACGAGCACTGAATGCGAAAACGTGAAACTTTCTAGCTTGCCGCTAAAGTTGTCGCTTTAACGTTGAAGGCGGCCGCCGTAGTGCTGTTATAGACGTCAATACAATGTAAATAGCGTACTGATCATTTCCCGCTCATTCACTGAACTCCTTGCGAGCATGTTATGTGTATGATTTTGAGTCATTAACTCAGGCCGCTTTCGAGTTTTTCAATAAGAAGTTCTGTGTTTGTAGTCTGGGTTTGTAATCTGGTAATTGCAGCGCAAGATAAACCACACATCATTTTAGATTGAATGGCAGATTGCTCGTTTGTGATTAATCTCGATTTTGTGCGTGCTTTTGTTTGTTTGACCAATTGAGCACAATGGGAACAGTCAAAGATTTACTCACAAGTTTCTTTAACTTTAAATCGATCGTTATTATTCTATGTTATTCCATGCATGCAGCTTACGTAGTGATACATGAAGAGACATAACTTTGCAATCAATGATCTGCAGTATATTGATCCTTAGAAAAATATTAACGAAACTTTGAATGAAATTAATCGTGTAATGTTTTGAAAACAGGAATATTAATTTTGTAAAACTTTTGAAGAAATCTTTGATTTTCTGATATGAACTATTTAACCGAACTTTTAGGAACTTGGAAGTCTGGAACACTATAATAGATCTAACTTCTCATTGTAAAGCACTCAGGACAGAAGAGCGAGAAATCATTGCAGCTGGCATAAAATCTAGAAGGCTATTTCTATTTTCTTGTATAAACTTCACTAGAGTATTAGAACAAGTATACAATGTAGCATGGCCGAAGAAGTGAGACTTGTGTACTGTTACTTGCATAAATACTCACATTCATTTTCCGTGAATATAGAATTTGACACACATCCATTCATCCTCACACTCCAGCCATCCATTGCCAATGTTTTTGTCACATTTGGTGTATTTTTGTGTAGTAGTTCAAAAACACAAACCTTTTAAATTGCTTTGTTAGCATCTTAGTATTGAATTCATGTTCGCTCCATGCACTCCCTCTTTTTTACTTTTGTGTGCAAAGTGTATAGGTTTTCACTCCTCAACTGCTATAGGCCTACTCACCAAAATTATTAGTGCATTAGTTGCGCGATTAACAGTCCACAGCAAAAAATTGTTACATATCTTACACACAAACGGCTGAGTATTATATTGTATAATACAAATGCATGCAAATGCTAGGGGTCTAATTTTTTTGGGACGATCTTGTATGTAGGGCATAAAACATGCTGTAGAATAATTATTGTAGAATTACAGAATTTCAACTCATTTTGTTCTTCCATCAACAAATGCTAAGCTCATATAATGTTTGTACAAGAATAAGTAATGAATGCACTAATATTTCATTTGTTTCATTGTCATCATTACTTCTCTAATGATATAGAAGCTGTATTAAATAAATCAATGTAAAATTTGGTGAGAGTATCATCATCATTTACGTTTTATATCCACTTTTCCCTGATATCACAGGTTGGACGTTTTCCGCGATGAGACTCCCGATATCTCCTGATACTTTGTCATCCTCTTTTCATGCTACGTTCCTTCATATCGTTCTCCACTGTCTCCCTCCATGTTTTCTCTTTCCTATAGCATTAATATATCCATATGCTGATACCCACTTTTCCTCATTCATACGTTCCACATGTCCAAACCACCTCAATCTCCCCTTGCTCACTATATCCGTTATACATACAACACCTAGCCTTTTTCTCAAATCTTCGCTTCGACAATTTCACATATTTCCAATAGGTTTCCTTGTAAAATTATTGCTAATGCACATTCCCAATCACATTCAGTTCAAGTGTACCACCGTGTAGGTCTGCCATAGGTTGGCAAGTGTTGTCTGTACAGTGTACACTAAATAACCCAAGTAATCGGTGAAAGTCTTTGCCTGTTTTTTTTGTTGAATTCTGTAAAATAACATAAGATGTATCGTAATTTGTTTGAAATTGTGCGAGCTAAATATAATTGTTTTCTACTAATTTAAGTTGTTTCGTTTCGAGCACTGGTTCTGTTCGGTAAATATATTGCCTTCGATCGGCGATATTTGAGTTTCATGATATTGATTAGCTTCTTTTAAATGCAATTCATATAAAACGAATTACGAAATAGGAGCGATAGCTCTACTGAATTTGCGTTAGGCTACTGTAGTTTACATAGACTTATACCCGTAGCTCAGCTAATTAAGCCCTATTTCTCCGTCTCAAATCGTTATCACTGTATATGTATATTATCAACGATAATGATAACCCGCAAAGATTAGAGCGTAATGCGGCACACAATTATTAGTCTATCCAGAAGAACATGTGGGATTGGAGATACGCAGTGACTTGCTCGGGTTAACTGGAAAAAAAATTAATACCTCATTGGTATTACATTCATTTACAGTCATTGGTCATACTGCATTATGGTGAAGAAAAATGATGAAAGGGCTTCAAAATAGCGCCACACTGCTAAATAGCTTGCAAGTAGCGCCATCATGCCAGTCGAAAAGTCACATTAAGTCACAAAGTCGCAAAGTGGCACAATCGTAAAATTCCCTTCTACCAAAATATCGGACTAGGGGTTAATTACTTAGGCTCCCTGATGAATGTGGTCATTGGTCACTCTTGTAGCGGTTGTTTGGTCTACTCATCCAGTCTGGGTGTGAACTCCAGATCTGGCAGCATGGATAGAAACAAAACTATTTCGCATCCAAAATGATCGATGTCCATGAACACACGAGCACAATTTGAGTTTGAAGACCAATTAGGCAGTTGTGTCCTTACATTCATGACTCAGTTTAGCTGTAGTAGGCCTAGGAATAGGCCAAGGCTACAGCACCTTGCAGCTAATGTTGAAAGCTATTTCCTTGCAATTTTTTTAAACGCTCCGAATTTTTACTAAATTAGGCCCAAGACTCATATTAATTTACAAATTTGCGCGTTGATTTAGGCCCCAAATGTAGGTCTATAGCTGCTTTCATTGTGTATAGAATTGTGAAAAATCTTACTCCTTTTGCCGGAGTAATAGCATAGTGCGAAGTTTCGGAGGATTCAGTTTTCATCGGGACACGGCGCAGCCTACGCCGTCATGTACAGTAGCCTACATTGTAGCCCGCATACATGACACTGTAGCGGGCATTGTAACCTGTACAGTATACGTCGTCCACGTCGCACTGTGCACTGAAGGAAGTAGTAAGTAGGAAGTCGGAAGTCGGAAGTAGGCTACGCACATGTGGGATTGAGTCGAAGTAGCCTAACGTAGACAGCGTTAGCTACGTAGCCTAAAGCACAAACAAGCATCGTGTTATGCACGGTTGCCAGAGGAGTTGGGGGAGTTAAGTCTACCCTAGTTTGCATTGGAATCCCCCCTAGTTCACTTTTTCATCCCCCTAGTTCGTTAAAAGTTTCTGGCAGCACCCCCGACCCCCCCCCCCCCCCGCTCGGGAGGTCGACCCCCTTAGCTCTTTTCAGCAAATCTAACCCGGGCGATGCGTAGGCCTATGCTATGCATTATCACTGTAGTGGTGTAGCCTAGCTTGGCTTTAAATAGGCAAGTAGGCCTATACTACAGCACAATCAAGTCATGCATGAAAGTCATGCATGCTTATTAAACAGCGTGGTATGAAACCAAAGCGGAACATAGTGCCGGTTGAAAGAGACGTACATAGGCTAGGTCATTGGGGATATTGTAAATACCATGATATTGATTACTACGACACGGAAGAAGGAGAGTAGACTAGAGTGGCCCACACCATTATAATATTATACTAACTCAATGCCCACAACATTCTTCGCTACAGCATGCAGTGGGCTACCGGATGAGGCCTAACGATTCATGAATTAATTCTGCTTGTCATTGGCGACAAGGCACTTTAGCTAAATTTACTTCTTAAGTGTTTCATCCAAGTTTTGTTTTATCACTAGTTTCATCAAAATTCGCAAATTGAAAAGAACAGCATATATCGTACGCATTACCTGATTGGTTTAAACTGACATCATTACTTTTCTTCTTTATATAATAGCTTATTGTAGCAGGATACTGATAATAAGTTTCTAACGCTCACTAACATGTTGGGTTTTTACATTTCGGCGACCTTATAATTTATGAAAGTTCTATTTAAAAGACAGGTGACAGTTTGTATAAAGGTCCACGATTGCTCAGACGACTTGAAATCATATCGCTCTTCAGTGCAAGGAGCATTTGGGCGTACCATCCCAGTGTAACAAATCTTACATCATTAAAGTATTAATTCGCTGCCATTTTTCTCCTAATTCTGCCGAAAACGGGAAAAATGTCGGAGCGAGTGTAAGTAGACTCTGTGCACACCTATTTGTATTTGAATCATATTTGATTACCCTGTAATATTTCGTTCTGTTCAAGATCGCAGGCCATAGGCCTAATTAGAGGAACAGCTGATCAAAGTACTGATTAGTGGGCGGGCTATTTGACATTAATGATTGACCCTGAAGGTTAAACTTTATTGAATAAGAACCTTGGGATTAACGTTATATTAGTGTACTATAGTTATTGTGCATGCCTTAAAATTTGTAGTACAATTTCACATGTTGATTACTATAACATTGAGCGCTGTAATATGGCTTCAGATTTATATTATTAGTTTTAATTAAATTTATATTAGACTAACAACTAGTGAATAAATAATATACAAACTTAACAAATTTAATGCAGCAATATGCTGCCTGGGTTGTAAACTTCTTAAGTCATGCTTGATTTTGTGTGATTATTTCATTGAGTGATTATGTCAATTTTTATCTAATTTTTGAGTGTAATTTGATTTTGATTGGATTTCATTTTCAAATTAATTATTTGAAGCTCTTTATTTCCTTTTCATAAATTTATGCTGCTAGCGTGTAAAACGTATGAAGTTAAGGTTAGGGTATAATTTATAGTCTACTATTGTGCGTGTGGAAACTAAGCAATGTTTTTGGTGTGTTGACAGAGCGGACATTGCGCTAATAGGCCTGGCCGTCATGGGTCAGAATATTATTCTCAACATGAATGATCATGGCTATGTTGTGAGTATTTATTTCTACTGGCGGTCACAAAACAATTTTGTTAAGATGTAGCTTATTTTTTAATGTTTCTATGTGAAATCAGTAGTTATAGTTGCTGTTTTTGTGCCTATTTTCTGCACCTGGTTGCATATTATTGCATACACATTGTATTGATTATTTTATGACTATTGAATTTTTAATAAAAATTCACATATTGATATTAGATTTGAAGTCAGAAGCTCATGGATATATTTTGGCATTATTTTGAGCTAGATGATGCCCAAATTCAAGTTCTACACAGGAAATGAATGCTTGATTTTTGTTTTTTTAGTCCTATTGTTTTATACTATTCTTGTGATCGTCATAATTTGACGACTAGTCATGATTTGACGACTAATTAAAATTAAATTAATTGATTTAATTTGTGTTGTATGAAGGTTTGCGCATTCAATCGGACAGTGGATAAAGTGGACAAGTTTTTGGCCAATCAGGCGAAGGGAACAAAAGTAGTAGGCGCGCATTCCTTGGAGGAAATGGTGTCGAAACTGAAGCTGCCTCGACGAATCATGATGCTGGTACAGGCAGGGAAGGCCGTCGACGACTTTATCGACAAACTGGTAATGAATGATCTTGTATTGAAAGTGATTGTATCTTAGTATATGCACTATGCAAGCTGTTCGTATTCCACTGGCTACTGATCATTATATTGTGTTTGAGACTGCTACAAAGTTAGTGATTTATAGTTAAACGCTGATAGTATGAATAAATGTATGATGAGAATTTTTTTTTAGGGCAAGTTTTTAGATATTAAGTTGATTCGTGATCTAAGGGTAAAGAAGTGTACTGTCGTTGAGGAAGTAGTGAAACTACAAGGCAGGCAGTTGAAGTTGAACGCGCAAACAATGCTGTGAGAAGCAGAAAGCCAGAACATTTATGTCATTATTTAAGTTGCGTTGTATATGATGTAAGATGAAGAATGTACGTGATTAATGCAGATTGAAGGATGTAAACGTCACGTTATTATTGCGCCATGCTGCGAACGTGGCGATTTAGTCGATATATTTGGTATTGGAGTACCACGGTATTAAATGTTGTTTTATAGACCTAGATTCATTTCTTCTTCAGATTCCACTGTTGGACAAAGGCGATATAATCATTGATGGGGGAAATTCCGAATACACAGATTCGACCGTACGTAGGCATTATTCAGTTATTATTCTGAACAAATAGTCTTACTGAAATAATATTATACGAAGATAGTCTACATGCTGTGGCAATGCCAGTCGTAATGTTCGGCATAAAGAGCTAAATTTAGTTTTTGAAGTTTGTTGTGTTGGCTTCCTATTTAACTTGTGGCTTGAACAAGGCAGTAAACATTCTTTGTATTCTTCAAGCTAACAAATTGGCTAAAGCTAAAAAGCTTAATAAATTTGCATTCTCATTGGCATTCTCTTGCCTGGCAACGGCTTGGAAGCCTTTGAGGCGGCTCCTAGGTGCTCCTAAAATAAATAAATACTAATTATAAAATGGCCAAGTTAGTTCATAAATGGAAGAACTCAGTTAGATTCTATTATTTAATGTTGAAAGTGTTTAATATACTGTTATTTGGCGCAAATTAATTTATGTTTTATTTTTTAAATGTATTCTATTGTCCGTGTGTGATCTTGCAGAGACGAGTGAAGCATCTACGATCCCATGGGCTCTACTTTGTGGGGACGGGGGTGAGTGGGGGGGAGGACGGGGCGCGACACGGCCCCTCCCTCATGCCCGGGGGGGCCAAGGAAGCGTGGTACGTAGAACACTCTAAATTCTTTTCATATTAGCATACAGACACTTACTCTCATGTTGATCAATGCCGGTAGCTACGACTCTTTTTAATTGCCGTGTTGTCTGCTTTAAGAATTTCTGACAGTGACGTTGTGATGAGAATGAATGTATGGCGACATAATTTTTAGATGATCAAAGTTATTGGCAATCCAGCATAGCAAATAACTTTGATCATCTAAGAATAATTAAATTACAGTGCTTATTCTGCGAGTCACCAAAATCGCCAAAAAAATTACTTTTTAAGCAGTTGGTGACTTTTTTTGGCGAAAAAAGTGTGGCTTTGAGAAAAAAAGAAGTATTGAGAAAAAAACTCATTTTTGGCAAACTTTTTCAGAACTCAGATCAGGCCCTGGCTGAGTACCACAGATATCACGGAGTACATCTGCCGAAGGAGATCTGCTGAAAATTGGCCTCATTATTTGTGTGTCATTTTAAATTGTTCTTGGCAGACATGTTTCATGATCAAAATTTGAATATAGGGAAATGGCAAAAAATATCTTTGGTTGCTGCGGTGATAATTCCTCATCAGTTGTGTAGTGAAATTAGATGAAATTAGTTTGTGTTGGGTCGCAGGCCGTATGTCAAGGACATCTTTCAAGCAATTTCAGCGAAGGTCGACGGTGACGCGTGCTGCGACTGGGTTAGTACTTTCTCTAAATAGCACCAGATTATATTTAATTGAGCGCCAATGCAGTAATTCTTGACGTTTTGAGTTGAATCATTTGCCAGAAATTATAGGATCCGTGGTTTGCATTTAATTTTTAATTTTTGATTAGGCCTAGTGTTTGAATGTTTTGTTCACATTGTAGAAATTTTTAGATCTTTTTTTTTGGTTGCAAATGTGTTTTTCAACATTTTTCTGTTTGCAATCTTTATGTTGTTAATAATCTGCATCACATTGCGATGTAGGACTCGTGTGATTGGTTGTATTTAGGTTGGGTCGGAGGGCGCGGGTCATTTTGTGAAGATGGTTCACAATGGGATAGAGTATGGAGACATGCAGGTTGTGTGTGAGGCCTTCCACCTCATGAAGCACGGCCTGCACATGAACAACGATGAGATTGCTGAGGTGAGATTTAGGTTGGATTCCATAGACGTACCTCGACTCCTTTCTGTGAAATGTTCCTCAGCCAGGATGAAAATTTAGCGGTGGTCCACAACTGCCATATGAAAACACGTACTTTAAATCACAAATGTACGACAACATTACTTATTTTCACACTAACTTATGTAAATTGTATTCGAATATAAACGTGAGATGATATTGCTTTAAATTTATAATGTCACGTTAGTTTTCTGATGTTGCAAATTCATTAAAATTTACGTAAGCAAAACGGTTTTTAAATGGCAGCACGGGCAACCGTTAAATCCCTTCCTTCACGAGGAAGGTTCCTTAGGTACGAGTCACTAGTTAGGTAATAGTCGCTGGAATCGGACCTGAATTTCTGAGCTTGACAGAAAGCGCGTTTGTATATGTACATATTTTTTTTAAACTAACGCTATTGCTAATGCTTTGCCTTACTTTTGTGCTAGTTTGCTATCAATTTAAATTCTATTTATGTCTTCTGCTGATTGAATTTGATGACAAATTCAATTCTGCCAGACATCATGCGGAAGATTGCAAGATGTCTTGCGGAATTGAATAGGTAGCCACAAAGTTTTTTCGCATTGATGTTCATTATTGCTCGTTTATTTTCATCTACTGTTGAAGTTGTTTGTAAATTCATAATTTGTTAAATTTGTAAAATAGAATCATTAAGAATTTGCTGAATCTTTGATGATAGTCTATTTTAGATCAGTTCATCAAGGCCTCAATTTACAGTCCAAATCGCCTTCTATGCGCAGGTGTTTGACGACTGGAACAAGGGAGAACTGGAGTCCTTCCTTGTCGAGATAACGCGAGACATCCTCAAGTTCCGAGACACCGACGGGACGTTTTTGCTCGACAAGATACGCGACAGTGCTGGCCAGGTGGGTGTGACCAGAGTGGTTATGGGTGTGACCAGATTGCTGTGGGTGTGGCTAGATTGTTATGGGTGTGACCAGATTGTTGTAGGTGTGGCTGGATTGTTGTGTGTGTGTGACCAGATTGCTGTGGGTGTGGCTGGATTGTTGTGGGTGTGACCAGATTGCTGTGGGTGTGGCTAGATTGTTGTGGGTGTAACCAGCTTGTTGTGTGTGTGGCTAGATTGCTGATTGTGAGTAGATTTAGTTATGCAAGTGGCTCTTTTTTTGTGAAAGGAACAATCAATTATTGATTGACTTGTCTCTGGTTTGTTGAGCAATGGAAGGTAGATTGAGATTTTGTAATTACTGTGGTATTTCTGAGTGTAAACGTGTATATGAATGAAGTATAACTCAGTGTACTAACATTTTCTATTGTTCTATTGAGCTAGTCATTACTATTGGAGTATTTTTTTTGACTCTAATGCTCTAATGATGCCGACAATATTTTATTATATTCAACTTTATAATCAACTTTATTATATAGATCCATGATACATGTTAAATTGTTAAAGCGTTGAGTGTGGCTGAAGGAGTTGATGGATTTGATTGCAGAAGGGAACCGGAAAGTGGACTGCGATGTGCGCTTTGGAGTACGGTGCACCGCTCACTCTCATTGGTCAGTGCATCCATACCTAACCTAACCTAATGCCTTTTCTGATTGGTTAATTGGTTTATGCTTCTTTATCCTTCTTTCCATTTTTATTTTGATGACCATTCTGTATGTAGGGGCGTTAATATTTGAAAATCTTTATTGTGTCTGCAAGTTTACAACAGTGTGGTGATAGCTTTCAGTAAGTGACTGTGCAAGACCATCTCCGTTCATTGTAAAACGTTACTCCTTATTTCAGTCAGCGATTCGTCTGTTTTGTTTCCTAGAAGAAAGCCTTTAATATTTGACTTAAAGTTTGCGCTTGTTGAATTAGCCAGTAAGCCCGTAGTAACAGTAGTGATAGTCGTGCGTGTGCAGCGTGTGTGTGTCGTGTGTGTGCAGCGTGTGTGTGTCGTGTGTGTGCAGCGTGTGTGCGTGCGTGCAGCGGTAGTCGTGTGCAGCGTGTTTGTGCAGCGTGTGTGTGTGTGCGTGTTGTTTGTTCAAGGGTGGCTTTGTGTGTGCAGTGGTGGTCATGTGTGCGCGTCGTGTGTGTGCAGCGTGTGTGTGTGTGTTTTGTGTGCAGCGGTGGCTGTGTTTGCGCGCTGTCTGTCGGCAATCAAAGACGAGCGAGTGATGGTGAGCGAGCAGTTGAAGGGACCGGCAAAGTCTACACAGCAGCTGGATCGCAAGCTCTACGTACAACACATCAAAAAGGTTTGTGTGGCCTTTATTCAATACATTGAGCTGCAGAATGTATGCATTTATATAGTCCAATGGATGACAGCACAGTTCTACACAAGTAAACATTAAACTTTCAGTAAATAAATTAATTTTCTAAATTCGGTATATTAGCAGAATTTGTTTGATTTAGAGTAACTTTTTATGTTAAATTTAGGACATTAAGGTTAGGAGAGCTATATGACATTTAAAGTGAGAATATTGTACGATTTGTTTGCTCTTGAACATCAAGACGGTGAAAATAAAATTGTGACGCATTGATTATTTATTTAAATATTGCTTATTGCTAACTCCTTTCAATTTTGTTTGATATTAAATCGTGACTATTGAGCAGAATTCAATATTGAGCAGACTTAATGATTCATATCACATTGCATTAAGCTTAGTTTGCGGTCGGGAATGTGTCCACGTCGTGGTCATTGTCGCAGGCGTTGTACGCGTCCAAGATCATCTCGTACACGCAAGGGTTTATGCTAATGAGGGAGGTGGGGCGGACGATGAGCTGGGACCTCAACCTTGGCGCCATCGCGCTCATGTGGCGCGGAGGATGCATCATCAGAAGGTGTCGCACTGTCAGATATTATTAACTATTATCTTATTTATCTAAATAAACATAAATGCATACGTTGCACTGGATCTAGTAACGTTAGGCTAGTGTATTACATATTATGAAGAATGTTCATGAAGACAAATAAGAAAACAGCAATTTATGGCATTTTTTTTTGAGACAATTTAATTGTAGGTATATTTTATTCTGTACATTTTTATAAAAGAAGAAGTGTAAGTTTCAATAAATCACTTTTATATTAACCAAATTTGGCCTTGTGATTGGTAGGACCTACATGTAGGTAACTAGTGTTCCAGAAATATACAAAAAAATGCAGACCGATGTTATTGATAAATATGCGCTTAGCGTTTTGCCCGTGGTGAAATGACTATGATTATAGCACTGATGGAATTTTTAAGAATTCCTTGGGTTCACGTACGACTGTTTTCTGTTAGATCACTCTGCCTAGTAATCGATTCAAGACAGTTTAGAATTCTGGCGCGTATTTTTGATTGCGGCTTTCAATTCCGGCACTTTGTCAAGATAGACTCACTTCTGTACATTTATAGATCTTTGCATCTTGGTTAACTCTTTATATCTACTCTCTTTCTAACTGTTCACATGAAGAATTAAATTCTAAGTCTGAGGATCACAACTCGAGTGCGTTTATTTGTTCGTCTGTCCACAGCAAGTTCCTTGGACAGATCCGTCGAGCGTTCAATACAAATCCTGATCTCAGCAATTTGCTGCTTGACAAATTCTTCATGGACGCCATTCACGATTGCCAGGTACTTTGATCCTAACTCTATCCAAATGATATTGCCATTGAAGAAAGAAGTTTTTTTTTATTACTCTGTCAATTTGTCAAATATTAACAATGATATTATAACATTTGGTCTCTAGTCCACTTTGGCGTCGAAAGACTTAATCGGAGACCTCTTTGACGATAATATTGTAATGTTATTATGCAAGGTGGTACTGTTGATTGTAACTTTTTAGTTATTTGTGATTTTAAATAGATTATAACGTATCGAATACTCTTGGGATTTTTTTTTTGGGTTTATTCGCGGCATTTTCACTAACTAGCTATTTCAAAGAAGTTTTTTATAAATGTTATTGTTTTTTTTAATACCATGAGTATGTTTCAAACTAATCTTTTTTCTATATAAATTTGTCAATTGATGCATTTCTTGAAGATCTTGGAAACATTCTTGAGCATATTGTTTTACAGAAGCAGCTGTTTTTCTGAACTTTTGCCAAACAGTCTGAAACTATTTTTCTGCGCCTGCGTCGCCAGGATTCGTGGCGTGCCGTGGTCGGACAGGGCGCGCTACTTGGTATTCCTACGCCTGCTTTCAGCTCAGCTCTCGCCTTCTATGACGGTTATCGATCCGGGTGGCTACCAGCTAACTTGCTTCAGGTAGAATGATTGCGTAATGTATCCTGAACGCTTTTGTAACTTTTTGTATTATCTGGCAGTAAGTTACATTTTTTGGACATGAATTCACATCCACTTATTTCTTTTGCTACCTAGCTTAAAAAGTCCAAAATAGTATCAACTTACTTATTAACCGTTCGATGAATTCATCCGTTTTTTTTCCAGATAATTATTAATGATTAGAATTCTTGCAGATTTGATGTTTAAAGTTTTTTCATTGAATCAGTCAGTGCAGATACGTGATTAGAGGATCTTTGGCTTGGTTTGATTCTGATTGCAATTAAAATCTAAAATATTGTTTTTATATGAATTCATTGCCTGTGATTTAATTTTTTTGCCATGATGCTTACGAAACCAACTGCTCAGTGCGAAAAATAAAGGCGCTCAGTTGAATCGAATTCATTCAAAAGTTAAATAGTTGTTGTTGCAAATTGTTTGGTCAGTTTGCGATTTGATTCCGAAACGGTCTCTTTCTCTTTCAGGCGATGCGTGACTACTTTGGCGCTCACACGTACCGCACCCTCAGTGAGCCGGACGTCCCCAAGCACACCGACTGGACCGGGCGTAGAGCCACCCCTCCCCAGTCCTCGCTGTAACTCCACCCCCTGGGCCCTCTTCACCCCAGCCCCTGCTTTAGAATAATTCTTGTATTCACTTCTGCGGGTATACTATAGGGTTTTTCCACGAGTCGGATTTTTTGCTAAGAAAGCGGCAGTTTAGTGCGCCAAGGATTTTGTTCAGGGAGACAACCCAGCTTCTGAGAAAAATGTGGTAATTTACCCACAGCGATGAATTCAAGGGTTATGTTATGTCTCGAGATCCCCCCCTATCATTGCCAGCGAAACC
>JAQIWG010003769.1:0-17235 GCA_034695025.1 Chamaedrilus cognettii | reverse complement strand
ACAGTCAAAAAATTAGACTGCATGGGTTTTGGTTTGAGAATGTACGTCAGCACCCCCCCCCCCCTCCCCCTGTCATGTGCTTTATGGGCGCTCACCATCTCGCTGCTCAGGGGCGCCCACCAAGGTAAATCCGGCTCTGTACAAACGTCAAGCATACAAGTTACATTGGATGTTCCCATTTGTGATCTCAACAGTGTTCCGATAGCACGGCTGGCAACACGCCGGAAACGCCCGTGTTCTCGGAACACACTGTTCCTGGAAGACTTAATGTAACACTGCCTTAAGTCAATCTCTGGGACAACGACTGCGGCAGTAAAGACGCCAGTTACTGTAGCCTACGATAGCGTAGTCGCCTATAGCCGAGTAGGCCCATAGCAAAGTATTAGCGAGCAGCAGGACATGCAGCTTGAAAATGAGAAGGAGAGCGACATTTTTTGATCGGGGGGGGTAGGGTTGAAAAGTAGAGATGGGGGGTCAGCTTCGTGGGGGATCAAGGAGAATCTGTCAACGGGGGGCGGGGAGCTGAAGGAAATTTGTTCCCTGGGGCGCAGAATTCACGAGAAACGGGGCAGAAACAGAGCTAGTGCCACAAACTGGGTAGTTCAAAATAAATGCAGTTCCTTCCCCTCAAAACGTATTATGATCGAAACATGGCGACCTGGGAGACAAAAAAATTGGACGGGGGGGAGGTGAAAGTCCAAAAAGCCAGACGGGGTCAAAATATAACCCCCAGGGTGTTTTTTCTGCCAAGAGAGAAAAAACATTGAGGTGAAATGGTTCATTCCTCCCCCAATTCCCTGTCGATGCACGCACTAGCTACCGCAGCCCGCAACAACACTAGCAACAGCAACAGCAACAGCAGTAGCCGCAGCGGATGAAACAAGTAGCAGCAGCAGCAGCGACACTGATTGCGATCAGCGGCGAGGCACTATAGACCAACGATCGTTCGTCATCGGAGACTCAAGAGGCGAGTGGACTTTGTTCTCGTCCCGTCGTACAGGAAAACGCTTTCTATCTAATATATATAGGCATCCTCACCGGGCCAGAGTAACGTTTTGGTCCCGTCCCATCCCTTCGAAGAACTGTGTATCATCGTGCTTTGCAGAACGTTCGAACAAAATGGCTGATCGAAAGGTAAGATGCACAAAACTATGTAATCGGTAGCGATTCTGGCGGGATGCCAGAATGACAGTGTCATCCCATTTCTGAGCTTTTCGATTCGACGCTCCATTTTTCGTGTTCTGGGACCGTAGTCACCATAGCGGCGACTGCCTAGCTCGAGGGAGTTTTGAGGTGGCTCCAGCTAAATGGCCGATGCCGTGCATGTGTTTTTGGATGGCGCGACCTCAAACCTCGCTCCAGTTAGGCAGTCGCGACTATGGTAACTACGGCCCCTGGCACCGCAACACTTCTTTTAATGAGACTATGCAAAATGTAGCCTACTACACAGCAATTACAATCATCTCATATGAATATTTTCGGTACTTACAAAGTGAACCTGATTCTGATTCGTCCGTTATAAAATTTTTACATGCAGGCTAATTGGAATTTATTTGATTTGAAATTTTGCACGAATCTGTTCGCATTGAGCAACTTGCATGACGACTGCACAAAGTCAACGTCGCACCGTTAGAATTGCGTCCTGTTATTGCAGATGCCTGTTTTATAAGAGGCATAGCCACCAAACGTTTTTTTCAAGAAGGCAACGAGGAGGACTTGTCCTCTTTGCTTACATGTATTTAAATGTTTTTTTAGATGGGTTTAAAGTCGATTTTCACGCAGATAAGATTTTAAATTATTAGTTGTCTATTTTATTATATTGAGGTACTGATTGTACAGCGCAGTGATTTGAAAAGTATTCTATGGGAACCACGTTAGTGCCACTAGGGCCTTTAGTCTCCCTTTTTAAGCAGATTGCATTTTATGTATTGCATTGTTTTTTGTTATTTGTGCTCTGCGCTTGAAGTAAAATGGCATACATAGATCAAAAAGGGGAGATTGCTATCGGTTCCGGTCACCAGTTACTGTAGGCCTATGCGTATGCAATCACTGTCCTTAGCCCGTAATGTAATGCTATTCGACAAGCTGTAGCCCATAACGATGACATTTAGAGGGGATTCTCTAGTCGTTTCTTTGTTCCCACCTATACCTCTACCTTAGCTTAGGAGAAAATTTAACGGCAGCTTCTAACTGCCATTCAAAATAACTCTTTGTTATTTGTTTAGTCCATTTGAATTGATATACGACGTCATTAAATTAAGATGACATCATAGATTTCGAGCAAAATAACTTTCTGATTAACCTGAATTCAAATTAACCTCATTTCTTGTGGAAATTTTTATTATATTCTTTACTGATAAATAGTATTTCATGTCTTTGCGAATGGCACTGAAGGGCTGCCGTTAAATTTCGTTCCTTAGCAAGAACTTTACTTAGCCAGGCGTAAAGGTACTTCTATAGAATCCACCCTTAGCCTTTCTGGTTTGTGTTTTTTGTGTTAAAAATGTTTGCTCTGGCAGCCCATAATGTTTTTAAACAAATCGCTGTTCTCATATTTCTTAAGATCGCGATCTGATATGAATCTCCCTTGCAACTTGCAGGTCGGGGAAGAAAGAGTTGTCTTGCAGCCCGGAGCTCCCCAGGGGAATCTTGAAAAGCGCTGAAAGGATAAGGAGCGATTTTTGCTTGACCCTGAGGCCATGTGCCTAGTACACACGGTCCTTAAACTTCACAGTCGACAAGAATGGCGTCTCTGAGTCGTTTGACTATTTACGGCGTGCGCCGATAGGCGTATAGCGTTGCAGGCGTATGGCTTTGCTTTGGTATCTTTATTTTCATTTTTTTGAAATTTTCCTTACTATGGTGTAGCATGTACACATATTAGTTGACCGTTAGCTTCATATTTCAATCCCCGCAGGGGCACAAAGAATTGGCTTGCAGCCCAGAGCTCCCCGTGCGAGTCGTGAAAGGCGATTGAAGACGGGGGAGCGATTCTGTGCTGTCTTTCTTGCGCAAATCGGACTGTATGTAAACCTTTGCTACAAACGGCCCATAAACTATAAAGAAGCTTAATATTTCATATTACAACAGTGCATAGGTATCATGTGCAATATATGTTAATTGCACATGATACCTATGCACTGTTGTAATATGAAATATTAAGCGTCTTTTTAGTTTATGGGCCGTTTGTAGCAAAGGTTTACATACAGTCTGGTTTGTGCAAGAGAGACAGCGCAAAATCGCTATATATGTAATATTTTTTTGAAAGATGTATCTGATATTTAAATGAGACAATCTAGCAATCAGGCATAGACAAGTGGTAAAGCTAAATCGAGGCACGCGACAGACAGCAACGTCTGCGCTTGCTTAGCACTCAGCCAGCGCATCTGTTACACCTGTTGGGTTTCTCCCGATCGATAGGAATTATTCTGATCGTGATACCGTCACGTGTAGTCAGTGTAGCCTACACTGCGCATAATGTACTGCAGGTGACTAATTCAGATTGGAAAATTTCAATTAATAGTCTATTGATTTGGTCTAGAAATGACTCAGAAATAGTGCCGCTGACACCGGCCCTTGATTCAATAATAGTTGAGAGCGACAGTTATCATGAAAATACGAGGCAAATAAAATATTTGAAAGTTGCAGCGAGGACGATGTGCTAGTCAAGGTTTTGCCTAGATTGATCCAAATAGTGATTCAGAATTGGCGATAGTAACCAGCATTAAAACCTGCAATGAGTGGAGTTTAATTTGGTTTAGTTATTGTGTACCGTATAAAGTGCTTCAACCTTTCAGACTAGGCCTCGAACAAGAATCCTCCTTCCAGTAAATTAAAAAAATTTGAATATCGACGAATTTTACGTCTGGTAGTATCTTGGTTTACATGTATATGAGAATTTTTTAGAATCTTTTAACTATTTTCGAACAGCATAGTGTATAAGATATTGAAAGTACTACATTTCAGTCAAGTTGTGGCAGGTCTGTGTAGTCGTTAAAGAATGGCCATCATCATCACCTCTTTGTATGAGTACATGTATATCCGTTAGGATCTAAGTTAACTCCGCATATAAACGTTATTTTCTCTTCTTCGAAAATTATTTTAAATACTAACGGCGAGCTAACTTTACATTGTCATTGCAATAACTGTTAGCGCTGCGAGCCCACGTGCGACGACATCTGTCAACGTAACTCTGACATCGTTTCAGTGCTTGTATTTTCATTAAAAACTGTTCATGCGTGAACAAATGACGGTTTTATGCGGCGTTGGTTTGGACCCTAACGAGGATTACAATTGGTTTTGTATCATAAAGTACTTCCTAAGCCCAAACGATATTCGCCGTGCTTGACGGAGCTGAGGGATGAGGAAGCCATAGGAAATGGGCGCAGCTGTACAGTATATGCCTATTTCACACATTGGCAAATAAACTTTATTCAATCATGGGGGCGGGGGTACTCATGATGGACCATATCGCCTATTGAGTTGCTAAAACTAAGGCGGTGTGAACACTCGTTGCGAAGTCTCCTACAACATTTGAAGACTACATGATCGCAGATGACACCCATGATCAGAACTGTACACGTTACCGAGTAGGTTCACATGACGTTTGTGTACATAATACTGGGCAGGACTTGGAGAAGGCTGTGGGTGTGGAAGATACCGAGGGTGTTAGATGCGAGGATGATACAGGACTCGTTGAAAGAGTTTGCGATAAGTTTCTGCCCCTTGAATTCTAAATATATTATGCTACTTTTTTACATTATATTACTTCAAGACAAAATACAAGCACATAACATGCGAGTCTCATGAGAAGTAGCGAGCTTAAGCAAACATTTTTGGCAAGACAACTGCTAAGTTTAATCAATTTTTGTTTAGCAAGCATTCTCATAGGCTAATCCAATTTTCTGACGCTGTCACGGACTCTAAAAGCCGCGCTTTCGTTTTTCTACCTCCCGACAGTACATTAATATTGGTTGACTTTTCTTCCTGGTCGTTTTCCCAGCCTACAATGCATTTCGCTCTGTATAGATCGGCAGTTCGGCTATGATTTGCTACGCAGTCTGACCACGCATTCATTTGCTCGCCAGGCCGTGGATGCGACAGTGAATGGATGCACATTGAACCACAATGGAATATTCCTAGATTCTGGGTAGGCCTATCTCAGCCAAAACATCCATAGATTGCATTTTCATCTGACAAAAAATATCCCCAGCTCCGTTATAAAATGTGCCATTTTATCAATAGAAATATCCCCAGATATCTGGGGATTGAGCTTAAAATCAGATCACTGAATCGTTGAAATGTCACTAAATCTAGCGATATATCCCAAGCTCATATCCCAGGCTTCGCTGCATGGATGACATTAATTCCGAGCGACACTCGACAGCGGCGGCGGAGACGTCACGCAAAGCTACGCGATGCGAGGATGACACTGGCCCTGTGTGTATTGACGAAAGTACCGCGCAAACAAGTTGCTGATCCGCGCTAGTTTGCGATGAACCCCGATCACGACCTCCCGGTGCCTTATTGTTGCAATAAACGGCAGTACGTAGACCATGGAACATACTTTCAGGAAATTTCTTAGTAAAATGTTCCATGAAGTCATACGCGCAGCTCACGCACGGTTGACGATGGCTTGTAGTAAAGCAATCAGTTGTTGTTTTACGTTTATGGAATAACCACAGTTAGAAGTGTGCGTGGATCGACGCGTTTGAAGCGACAGTAAACGGACGAAGCAAGTTAGGAAAAAGGTTGCACTTTTTTCTTGTGGGCTATAGATTCTGCACTTTATAATATTAGTGGTGTAAAATAACATTAGGCGCTCTAGTGTTCACACAGGTTGTGATGTGGTCCTAGAGCTTATATTCAATATCAACAAAGATCTCGGTAACAACTGCACAAGAACCCTGTTCCCTTTAATTTTCGCATACTTTTATCACTGGGCGTAACACGCAATATATTAACTCGATCGATGGTTCGGCTACTTCCGCTTCCGCTTCCGAAATAACACTTCTGCTTCCGACGCAGATTCACATTCACAAAAACTGTTGGAATAATTCTTTTTTTGGTGGAAAACTAGATTTAATAACGATAGCGCATGTCTCTTGTCAATACAGCATTAAATATCCGGCACCTTATCAATTATGTAACGGTGCAATTATCGCCTTAGGCTGCGATGTCTTAATTTCTTTCTTGTGGGCTATGGTTTGTGGTTTGGTGATTTGTGAATGATATGTGGGCTATGAACTTGAACTTGAAATGTGGTTAAGTTATAGACAATAGTGCAGATGTGAAGACTTTAAATATCCCTGAAATTGATCATAGGTAACTCCAATGGCGGGTTTGCGAACGGCGATTAAGCGAGATCTCAGCTTTGCAGTGTATGGGGGCAGGATTCCCTTGTCTACCTTACATGTATGTAAGATTATCAGCCGTGCAAAATCGTTTTTGTAGGGGCCCTTTTTTATTTACTCTGAAATCTGACCCCATCGATTCAGCTGCAATCCGACTCCTCTTCCCCTTCCTAACTTCCCGGTACAGATCAGATTTTTCACAAATTAGCAAATCAAGCATGACACGTCATATTTTGTATACACTCCGGTTAGTCGATAAAGAATTGAGCAAGCCGGGTAGACAAGGGCGTGGGCTGTTTTCACGCCGAAGCTCAAAACATCCTTGACTACCTGAACTACAATTATTATTGGTTCGCTGCGGCGACGCTCAGATCTTTCAGATCTATGATAGCTTTGAGCGTCGACGGAACTAAGCGAGTTGCGTTATAATTTTGAGACGCCGCGAATAACGCTTGTCGTTCGGTTTCAGAGCGAGAGTTTATGGCTGCGCCGGGCATAACACTATGAAGTTGCGAACGTCGTATTGTTTACTTTGTACCAAGCTGTAATCTTTGGATAGCGTCGACAACGAGGCTTTGTATTTAAAGGGTTCACAGATCATTTAACCCGAGTCTTGCGAATATAAATTTAGCATTTAGTGCTGCTAATGTTGCAGTTGACATACGCATAATCACCTTTATATATGTTAGGCTACAGTTTATTACACCACATCATTGTCAATGGTGTACTACAGAACAACTATTGATATTTGAAAGCTTAATTTATGGGGTTTTTGCATTCCATGCAGTGACTCAGATTACTATGTAAATGGCTACTAAATTCTAGAAAGTACACATTTATAAAACTCACAATTATTTACATAACGCTTTGGTTTTCAACACTTTTAAGTTATACCATCCATAGCTTATCATCTGCCAGATGTATGTCTAATCGTTTCAGCTCGACGTTCACAATAACGCTGCTCGGTGCTGACACATCGACTACCTCAGATCAAATGTACTTGTCTTAACTACTGAGTTCACGTGTAGGAACTAAAACTAGAACACACCAACCCAATTATTTTAATTTTAGATACGTTTCCTATGTATACCCATGTCATAGCTGTGTCATGGGCACAGCTATGTGTCCACGAGCTGTCTAGATTAAACAATTAAGTTAGGGGGGGCAAATTAAAATAAAAGTTGGGGGGGGGGGGCCAAACCATTGCGCCATAATAACTCAGCCACCACGGAACGGATTTTGACCATTTTTTCAGGGAACATGCACACTAAACCTGGATTATACAGGTTTGCTTGAATTTTGAAAAAATGAACGGTGCCCCCGGGAGCTCCCCCCCAGATTTTGAGTTTTTTTTTCACGTCATCGTGGGAAAACACTGAACGACACCTTGTACGATCATTCTACACGTACATGTTCATTAACACGGCATGCTGCATTAGTCTACATGGTGACGTATGCGGTATTTAAAAACGTGCCGTTTCGGCATTTGGTCTGCTGATTTTTGCACCACATTGCTGGGCGTTACAATTATTGATTACGTTGTACTCGCTATTTGCTTTTCGTGTTAACGCTGCTCCGTACGCGATCATAATTCTATGCTCCCTGACAACCTGGTCGCGTTGCAATTTGTCTACTAGCTGAACTCAGTAGCATGCTAACGTATTGATCGTGAATTATGTGTCGTTGTCGTTTTAACGCTGATCCATCCTGTAATAAATCTGCGCTCTATGAGAATCAGGTCACGTTGCAATCAGTGTACTAATCCGCACTGATGTTTGTATTCGATTGGGCTTGAAATCATATTTCTGGCTAGATATTATACAATTGTCTTACAACTTATATTACGTTGTTTTGTGTCCGATTGAAATTTGTATTCTGCTTGCTAGTATTGTTTAGATTTTGTGTAGGCTATCATACTCTCTCATTGCTTATCCGTTCTTTGAATTTATTTTTTATTCACGCCGTTCCTAACAGTTTATCACAAAGTTTTTTCGTGCTTTACAAATATTGAACTACTATTGGCCTATATCATAGAGTTTACTCAAACAGGGACGCTTAGTCCCTCCTTTGACGCTCTGGTGTCATTTTACAAATGATTCGTTTATCATTGAAGATTATCTAGCACGTTTGCGTTGGCGTGACGTTTGTGATAATTTGATCTTGAAGCGATAGGCTACAAATAAAGGCAAAAAATTGTGTTGTATCACTGTACATTAAACTTCGACTAAAGTTCTGTTACACTCAACGGTTTTGGTGGTTGGTAGGCCTACTGATTATAAGCCCAAATGCTTAGCTTATGTACAAATGCGCCTGAAACTTTATATTGCGCAGCCTACTGCATTGATAAAGTATATCTTTTGCTTCATTTCTCTCTGATCTGTCCTATGTAAAGAAGCGAGTTCTTTCCCGAGTCATATGTTGCACATCATTTTATGATCGTTGTCAGTTTGATCAAGCTCAATGGGGGTGTTACTCATCCGTGCAATTACCATTACCCAGTAATGGTCCCTGTCCCAAAGTCGGTCGAAAACTCGACGAATGTGACAGCGAATTTACATCGCAATTGAGTTTGAGCCTCCTGACGCGCTTGCTCAATGCACGTTGTACAGGGCAGACACGCGTCTATGGTAACTGTTATTGACTCCAGCAGCTGCTGCTATGGTATTCAGTGTGACCACACTTTATATTTTTTGACAGAGTTCTTTAATATAATAATAATAATAATAATCATCGTTTTTGACGTCCATTCTTATGTGTTGCAGGCAAGCCTGTAACGCCGTGTCATGTTAGCACAGGTTAGACGTTAATTTTGGAGCTGGGCTTTTACGGTCGGATGCCCTTCCTGTCGTCAACCAAGTCGCCAAGAAAAATGCGGCATAATTAAGAGACAAAATAGAACAAATCTGGTTTATTGAAATTAGAAATTAAAAACTATACTTGATTTTTGTGCATTAAAAAATTCACAATTGAAAAATTGAACTGCAGAATTTCTTTCTTTTTGCAAGGATTTCAAACACACTGGTAGTAAAATGGAAATTTGTATGTAGAAAAGACACAAATATGTGTTTTGGTCCGATCTAGCAATTCACCCCCATTTGGTCGTAGTTCTGTTTGGGTGGCAGAAATTTGCATTCTGTGACGAAATTTTATTTGATTTTGTACAGACCATGCGTTGTTTAGAGTAAAAAGTGGAGCTTAGTGTCTGAAAACCTGGTCTAGTTTTTTGCACCCAAGTCTGTTTTTTTCTCTCAAAAATCTGAGTGGTAACACTGATGGCATGGCCGGTTGGCGAGCATTAGCGAGGTCGCGGATGACGTCGATTTACGGCTCTATTCATCATTTTCGATGACAAAATCCGCCCGACCGAGCAACTGGCAATGGTAAATGACACTCTGGGCAATTGGCGGAACCAATCGATTGGTGTTTTTTTATTGATGATATTCGTCGCCATAAAACGCATAGAACATTAAATGGCGGTACGGTATAACATAAGCCTCTCGCTATAGATGTTGAGATAGTGGCAGATGTGCAAATACGGTGCAGGCAACAGGATGCTTGTTTCATCACCGTTTGCGTGATGTGCTTTTTGCGCTTTCGCACGTGCAGACACAGCGCTACACAATATATACCGTGCACACCTACTGTGTACCACATGCATAGGCCTACTGTACGCACATACTGTAGACCTAAACACCATACACCAAACATGATATATTTTTGTCACAAAGTTGACTTAGGCTTACCGCTTGAACATCTGTTTTCGTACCCTCTACCCGACCTCACGAAGCACGCAGAAATGTACAGGCAGCGACATGCGACATGTCAACTGTCATTTCTTTTACTAATTAACAAACCTAAAAAAAAAAAAAAATAACAAATAAATAAATAAAGGTACCGGGCAGACACAATACCGCGCTTGCCTATCGGCACACGCCGTAATAAAGGACCTAAAGGCTGGCGTCGTCTGCGCGGGAGACCTCGCAGCAGGAGACTGCTCAACTTTGGCCTGCACACCGCGTGGCGACGGGCGCAGGACCGAGCAGCATGGAGATCTACAATTCATCATGCCACGCCACCATAGTGTGATTCGAGACCGAGGGGGAGAGAGAGAATTTTTTTTTCTTTGAAACGACTTCATGAAGGAAGTCACATTACCAAAAAAGTCTGTTGACTTGGCCTCAATGACTAATTCCAAAAACGTTGTGATGCGAAAATATAATGGTCTACAGGAAATTGACAACTAGCGTAGTAAGAAGGTGGCCAGTTCTAGAAATAGATTTCGCCAAGAAATAAACCGTCTCCAGCCGACATATTTTTGTGGATGCACTGGATGGTACATGCATATCGAAGCTATATAGTCTACACTGTACAGTATTATGCATTACGTTTCTTCACTACCGTTCAGTGATGTATGCTAATGAAAGATAGCATTATGATTCGGTGATGTTTAACCCCAACAACTAGGCCAGATCTATTAGACAGCAGTCTCCTAATAAGGAATGAGGGACGGAGAGCACCCGACCCTCACATTGATGACATTCACCAGCTCCAACTTGCAACATCACAGTCTACCTTCTGATGGAGGTGCTGTCTTTTTGAGATTACATTATTTGCACTCCGAAATCTCTTAGATTGACTACTATCATGCGGTGATGTATGAACAAGGGAGTTTGGGAGTAAAACTCACGTATATTTTCTTGTATCCAATTTTCAAGTCTAAATTATTATATATTCTGCAAATATGGGACAATATTCATCAAGCTTTTGATTATATGTTTGTAAACGGTGAAATAATTGACCGTGACTCAGGTTTTCAATTTATATGTTTGAATACATGCCGTATAAACTAGAAAAATGTGCATATTCTATCATACTTGTACAATTGTTGCATGCTTATACCGTAATTCTATTTAAGTTCGGATGCACCTTGTGGAATTGTATTCCGTGTGCTGTTGTTTGAATAAATAAAAAAAGAAAAAAAATAAAAACAAAAAAAAACAAGATTGAATGACATAATTAAATGACAAAATATGACATAATTATTGTAGCGGTAAAGTTACGCGTGCGCCTACAGCCGTCCCGGGACGATAGCTCTTAAATTTAACGGAAGTTCACAATTGTATCGCAATCCAATGGAGTATAGCCCCATTAATGCATTGCGATGAAATTGTGAGCATCTGTACGATAGCAGCAACTGTTGCCCCATTATGAAAATCTCCACGTTGAGTCGTAGGCCTAGTAATCTAGCAAAACCCTTTGCTTGAAATGCACAGTAGGTGCGATAGCCTCTGCATTTCTGTATTTAAGTCATATGGAAATTTTCTGATGTAATTTTACGCAATTTTAACTGCGTGCAATTTTGCGTTCAACATCGTTCTCATTTCCATAGTACTTACTGTGACTGGAGTACCATATTCCATCCGCATTTATCCATTTATCGTCCATGTTGGTCAGCGCGAACTAATTCAAATCGTCGCCGCCAAATCCGCCGCAGAATATCCTTTTGGGGATGGGTGAGCGTGGGATCGTGCTAGTGGTCTCAGTTTGAGGTCTGATGCCCGACTTGGGGATTTGCTGCGCTAACCGGTTGCGAAATTGCTATTTTATTTCCGTCGAGTTTTAATGCTACAACCGCAACAGCGGATTGGCGCAGGAAGTGTTCGACATTCAGTGGCGTTTGTGGAAGCCATTGGGGCTTTGACCTTGTAATCTTGAGGAACCATTGGGGCTATGGCCCCCCTCCCCCCGGTTTTCTTGACAATGTACTAATTCTGTCCCTAAGAATGGTCGAAAAATACTCCCCCACCAATATTAAATTGTTCCCTTAGGTATTGAACATTCTGTTGGAGAGAAATGGACAGTTGGACGTATTTTTTTAGTTGTTGTCAGACAAGTTGCTCAACGCAGAGTTATTTTAATGATCTTGAATCTATCTCGGCGACCAATCGCATCGCCGAAAATGGATCTTAGATCCATTTCTCACGACGCTGATTGGCTGGATAACGCAGTGATATTTGGTCAAATTTCAACTCTTCATGGAGCAATTGAAAATTAATGTTTCAATAATTTTTGGTTTCATATTGCAGTCTTGACTCCAATGGTAAGAACTTATTTTAAACGAAATGCCTCTGCGATAGTTATGTGTATTTGGTTTTGAATTTTAAAAAAAATACTTGTAGGCCTACGTCTACTATGGTTGACTACATACTAATCAATATTGTATCATGCAGAGACTATGAAAATAAATAAATCTACAGCACGAGTATAGGAAATAGAAAGTCCGTAATGTGAAAATGTTTTTTTGGCCGGCACAACCCATGAATAAACGGTGGCACAATGTATTTTTGGCGAACGCTAGTCATGAATGTATGGCAGAAAAATGTATTTTTGGCGAGCATTATCCACGAATATATGGTGGAAAAATGTATTTTTGGCGAGCATTATCCACGAATATATGGTGGAAAAATTTATTTTTGGCGAGCATTATCCATGAATAAAACGTGGAGTCCATAAATGAGGGATAGAATATTATTCTGTTCACTGTTTTATATAATTAATGTCTTTCAAGTTGTCCGTCGCGTAAAAAACACTGTTTAGAAGACGGCGGGCGTTTTTATAACTGATCTCAAATTCTGCGATGCAGTCTTCTCATCATGAGCTTGGCTAACGAGCAGACTCTTCGTCATTTTCAGTCAATTATCCTACAGTCATTGTGTATGGATAATGTTTGATATTTGATTTCAAGCACAGCCAAATAAAAACATCAGCACAAACACAAGAACACAATTTGCTTAAAAAGGGAGATAAAGGCTCTAGTGGCGCTCTACGTGGTTCCATTAAAATACATTAAAGACACAAGGCCATGCAATTACTCTTTCAATAAAATCTTGATACACCTAATAATTTAAAATTCAATAGATATAAATTCGACTAAAAGCAAATAAGCAAGGCAGACAAGTTTTCTGTTGACAGATGAGATTTAAACTGAGCGACAGTTTTTGAGCTAACAGTTTCTTAAGTGGGTTCAACGCCACTGCAGTGCGGTAAGCAAAAAATATCTTTTTGTGTCTAGCCGTGGAACTGTCCGTGTCCTGTAGTTAGAATTTTACTAATGCATTAGATGGATATTTTGACGTTCATCGATATTGTTGATGCATATCGTAGAACCTCGAGTTTTATCTCATTCATAGTGGAAAAATTACTGCCATAAAATGAAAGACGAAGCTTTGATTCAAACTTTGATTTGAGCTTTGATAAAACTCTCTCGGTCTGTCCTCTGATTGTACTTGCGTTCGTTAGGGCGAAAAAAAAGAATTGGATGAATTAGAGAATGAATAATTCTGTAGCCGAGACAGGGATGGGCAATGTAGTCCACACAGTTCATAGCACAGTTGGCAAGTCTTTCTGCAGAAGTTAAATTTTTAAACCCCGGCTAGCGTTTAAGTGAAGCCATGTCGAACACCTCCAAGTCTTATGATGTATTTTTTACCGTTTTATTTTCACCAGACCTGGAAGCAACAGTGGGCTATAGATTTGGAAGAATATTAACTTTGAATCCATGAATTAGTTTTTCAACGCTGCACCATATAAAACATATATAAAATATTTGTCAAGTCGCTGCTTGGCTTTGCTTATGACAAGCGTCATTTGAGAAGCAGGCCTACACTGCGAGTCAATATACAGATCATTAATTTTGTTTCGTTCAATAGTTGTTAAATATCTGACGAAACTCGATGGATTTTGGCAAAGGTTGGACGACGGGGACAAGTTTGCAACATAGCATGGCAAATACTAACGCGAAGCTCAGCACTGAATGTGCAATGGAATTTTAATTGCGCAGTTGGAATAGCTGATGTGTGTGTAGGCCTACACTGTAGCCTACAGTAGGACATCAGAAAATATGCAGTAGAAAAGAAAACATAGGGTAGCGATGCAGATTGAAATGTCTAATTTTTCTGTTAGCATCCTCCCTCACGCTCTAGACTTCTGTAGATGGGACTTTTTCTGCAGAATAACAAATCAGCAGTTGTCAAATTTCTAAATCTCTTTAAAATTTGGTGAATTGCAATATTAGGTCGCTATAAGATTTTTGGATTTTCATATTAACGTTTTACTGCGGTTTTTGTTATTTGGTCTGCAAACTTGTATCATTTTAGCAAGAATGATTTAAATTTAAACGATCTAATAGGCTAATTTTTAAAAGGCAGGATTCTTTTCTTGAAGACCGTGCAGTGCCAATGCACTTGGGATCCACAGAGAACTTGAACTTAGCGAAGACAGTTCATTTCGTCCGTTGCTTTTTGCCATTCATCTCTTCAAATCCGCTGTCTTAATGTCAGTAGCAGCCCAGCGGGACTGAACTCAGTGCCTTCGGATACACACATGGAGGTGCGGAAGAGCGGGAGATGGGGGCATGGGCAACGTACGGCTTTCCGACTCTTTCCTAAGGGGGCCACGAGCAAAATAATTACGAAAATGCGCGCTTTCATTCTGGTGCCTTTCTTTTGTAGCAGGCCTACAATACCAATCGACCAAGCGACCATCTAACCCTCTGGATCCTCCAATGATTGCAAGTTGTTTCGGGTGAAATGCAGTAACGCGTTTCTATAATATAACGACACGGCCAGATGGCCTGTCGAACTCGATGTCCTGTAGTCTCAGAATTGGACGCAATGCTTTTGATATGAACTTTATTCGTCACGTCACACGACAGAAGCAATACGGTGAAAATGACATAAAGTGACAGTTAAAACATAACAGCAATCAAATAAATCTGTACAAGAAGAGGCTACGGTAACAGCAAAAAAGCAGATTGCGAGAATAGGCTCCCGTATATGAATTTCTATACAGAGGGTGCTAGCAGAACGGAAAAATTTAGGGGGTGCGAAGTAGGGCCCACAGAAGGGCGACCCAATGCGATCAATTGGCTTCTTTTCAACACTGCTTAAAATAAGCAAGGCACTTTATAAAGCACTATGCAAAGTATATGTAGGGCGCTCAAAACTTCTGAGGAGCGACGGGGGTGCACACTGCACAATTGGGTGCATTTTTATTTTCAAGGGTGCAATTCGCCCGTCCAGAGGGGTGTAAGTGACCCTCTTGCAACAAGGTGCGAGTGCCCATGACAACACGTGTGTGACGACACGAGCGCATAGCGTGCCAACAAGATTTACAGCAATTCTCTTCAATGTCATAAGGCTTGCCCAGAGGTGCCGGTTTGGGTCAGTTTCCACAAATGGATGGTTGCAACTTGAACATTTCAGCGTGCAGAGATCAAAGACGACGGAAGAAGAACTATATCTAACACTGGTCAGAGAGAAATGGGATCACGCGAAGTTCTCTCTCCACACGCAACAAGGACTCGGTTCATTATAGACTATCAGTGCAGGGTCTACGCCGTCAAGCATCAGCCATTAGCGTCAAGCAAGCTATTAACTATACAAAATCGAGTGGCAAGATGGCGGCTTTAAGGAGCCATTTCTGCCAACGCTACCGATATACAATGCTAGGACCAGTTCTTGTTCTGCAGTCTTTTTGTAGTTTAGAGACCGTGTGTAGCGCAATGACTAAACACAGTCAGGTTTTGTGCAGGGAGCCCGCACAGAACCGCTCCCTCTTCTTAAGTCGCCTTTTACAACTCGCCCGGGGAGCTCTGGAATGCAAGCTAATTCGTTGTTCTCCGGCCTGCAGGTGGTGTTCTGCAGTCTTTGGCAAAGATGTGATGAACAAATGAGACGTATCCGTCGGTATAGGCTACGATACTAATGACAGAAAGCGCTGCTGGATCAAAGCTAGCAACAGACTCGATCTCGATAGGAGCAGAGGTACATCATACATTGAATGCTCGAAAAGGAATACGATGCAGAAAAACACCAAAACTCAGCTGTTCAACGTAGAGTTGATAGCCCGGGGTCGACCATTCGAATAACTCAAAATTGAATAACTCGATATAGGCGTATGAATCTTCGTTGCTTAACAACGGATTTATTATCATACAGTTATAGCATAATAATTATTTTGTTTGTTAGTCATTCATGACTTAGGCTACGCGTAAATATAGAGTCATTGAGTCATGACATAGTCATGTTCATGGCTACATGTCATGAATAACATTTATGAAATTTGGGCTGTGCTGAATAAATATACGACTGCTGCGCGTACGAAACGAGTGGATATTCAGTATCCATCGATTCCAACATTTGTTTTTATTCCTCCAAGTTGCATCCATCGAGTAATATTTGCAGCCGAGTCAACATCGACGGCTATCTAGCGTAAACCTGTCCGATAAATTCTTGACGGTTCAATTATAAATACTATCGCATTTGGTCGTCCACATCGGTGTAAATTGTGTCACCTGCTGTTTTTGGTTAACACATTAGTGGTAGGTTAACAGTAGGTTAACACACGTTAACACATCACACATTGGCTATGCGTGATAAATTTAATTAATTTAACTAATTTGTGTGATAACTTGCGGTTATTGTAACCGTGAATCCGTGATACCAATTTGTTCTGTCACCGCGACGAAAAATTGTACAGATTTGTTGTAGTTAGGCCTATTTATCTTATGTTGTAGGCCTATTTATCTTATGTTGTAGGCCTATTTATCTTATGTTGTAGGCCTATTTATCTTATGTTGTAGGCCTATTTATCTTATGTTGTAGGCCTATTTATCTTATGTTGTAGGCCTATTTATCTTATGTTGTAGGCCTATTTATCTTATGTTGTAGGCCTATTTATCTTATGTTGTAGGCCTATTTATCTTATGTTGTAGGCCTATTTATCTTATGTTGTAGGCCTATTTATCTTATGTTGTAGGCCTATTTATCTTATGTTGTAGGCCTATTTATCTTATGTTGTAGGCCTATTTATCTTATGTTGT
>JAQIWG010003768.1:0-17236 GCA_034695025.1 Chamaedrilus cognettii | reverse complement strand
GTTCAGGGTTAAATTCCAATTATATTTATCAGGCATCAATTACACAAACAAATAATTACAACGTACTTTTGAATGTCACTGTAATCAGATCAAAAGAGAAAAGTTTACTTTTGTTTAAAAGCAAGCGAACGAAGTTGATAAATTGGCCAGTGGGCTCAAACTTTTGAGCAATACTGTACATGTAGGCGATTCGGTTCTGCAAAATTCTACACGATTCGACATTCGATGAATCGGCGTCTATGCACCAACATGAAACTTAGACGAAACGGGCTATGTGAATGATTTACTTTAAACGATTAGGTTTTCGACGATTTTAGACGATTTGGTTCTAGACGAATCGGACTCTCTCCGTGAATTATGAGGCTCCTGGTCCCGAGCAGTGTAGCCACTCGTGTACTTTTCCGAACGTATGACTACTTTTTGATGTCAAATGTGCTTTTTTCCTTTGAAAAGTCGCCGTTTTTGATCAATGACCAAGAAAGAATTTTTAACCGCTTTTGATACAACAAAACAACAACAACACAATCAAGAGATACAAAATTCAGTGTGAAATTTAACTAGTAGAAAGTAGTAGTAAAAACATACATATTTCGTAGGGAAAAATTATAAGTGTTGTCTTTTGCAGAGGTGTTGTTTTGAGGGATGGATTGGCTGTAAGGAGAGGAAGAATTTCTATCAGCACCAACCTCCACCCTCCCGCTCGTGCCTGTTTTTGGAAGAAGTCGGTTATTAGCGTTTTGATCGGAAAAGCACGTCTTTTTAGTAAAAATGTGCTTTGTGTTTTATTTCTTTTAAAATGTGCTTTGTGTGATCTTAGAGGTTGTTTGGTGCTTTTCCAAAAAGTGAGTGGCAGCACTGATCGGGAGTAATTCTTTCTTTTCAATTTTTGTAATAATTGTTTTATTATCTCATTTAATTCCCCAATCCCTACTGGTTTCGCAGTCTGGCTAGTATTAGGGCTAGGCATATATACTCTTACTATTATTATTACTAGATACCGGGCGTGGCGAGTGGGTTGGTATACTAAATTTGGATACCAACTTTACTTTCACTTATGTCCTTTTTCATACAAAAATGACATACTTAAAATTTAACGTTTTCCGTTCATCTGATCCCTACCGTAACGGTAGATTTTGAGTTTCGGTGTTCCTTCAGTTTATCTGGTTAAAATTTCGAGGCTACATACGGTGTCTATAGTGTACACCAAGCCCAATCTCAATACCATTCCAAAATCTTCATAAACAATGTCTAGCTCCCTCTCAACAAATCACCCAAGCTTCTTGGAGTCACTTTTGACACACATTTCACCTTCTGCCAACACACATCCAACATTCAAATGAAAGCAAAAAGAGCCTCAACATTCTCAAAGTACTCACTGGCAAAACATGGGGCCAAGACAAATCCACAATTCATCTCACTTACCTAGCCATTTTCCGTCCCCTTATCAACTACGCCGCCCCAATCTGGTCACCCTCCACAGCCAACTGCCACATCCAAAAACTGCAAACACGTTCTGCAGTCAAATAAAAGCAAAAAAAGCCTCAACATTCTGAAAGCACTCACTCAAAGCAACCTCAAACCGTCCAAAACTCTGCCCTACGCATCGCCACTGGTTGCACACTCGCCACGAAAACAGACCTCCATCAAGAAACCAAGACCCTCCCAATCGACTACCACAACACTTCTCTCCACTCAAGCCATCATACAACTCTACAACCCCTCCCACCCCAACCATAGCCATCTTTCAGACATCTCCCTTACCAATCCAAAACGCCAAATGAAACATACCATTCTCACCTGACACAAGCCAAACATAGTCTCTCCACCTCCCAGTCTCTCCCTCAATCCCCTTTCGCTCGAGCACACCTTGAAATGCACCCACACCCATATAGTCAAGCAACGCCGCAACTCCCTGTGCACTAACCCTGTCCTAAACACTCCATTGCCACCCATCTGCGCCTCAGAACAACTCCTTCCCAGAAGCCACCAAACCCTCCTTGCTCAGCTCAGGTGCAACTCCTGCCCACACCTCAACAAGTACCAAAACTTTCTCCATCCTGCCACACCCAACATCTGCCCCGCCTGCGCACTTTCCCCCCATGACACCCAACACACATTCTCATGCCCCATCATTCTCACCTCCCTTACACCCCTCGACGCAAATCCCCGAGGGGTCATCTCCTTTCTGGACGGCGGGCCTGGATGGGCACTTCTTCTATCGTAGAAGATGTGAAGCAACTACAACAGCATAGTGTACACAGATAGACATGATTATGCTAATTCGGGATCGGGGAATCCAAATTTTCAATCCGTTTGATGAAATTCCTTCTGGTTTTTTCGTAATTGATTTTTTGTAATTTAATTTCAAAGTTCAGTTGCTAAGAAACAGTTGAAAATTTTGCAAATATTATCTCAGATTCGGATTCCTCGCAACCTTTTCTGTGAAATAGGCAATTTTTCCATAAATTCAAGCACTTTAAACTCACTTTAAACAGAATTTAAACAGACATTTGTCACTTGACTTCAACGGCCTGCATCCGACGGGCTACACATTTCCCATCTATTTATTTATTTGCAGAAAAACTGGAATTTTTTTTGTCAAACGGATCAAAAATTTGGATTCCCCGCCCCCGAATTGGTATAATCAGTTATACTTGTGTACATTATAGACACTGTATAGAGCCTCAGGATTTTAACCAGATAAACTGGAGGAACACCTGAGTATCTTCTCAGAAACTAAGACACTGGTTGATACAAAAAGGGTGCGGTCTTGTCATAGAGTGTGTGGCCCATCAATGTAATCCTTTGATTTTAGATGAAAAAATTTGTTTAAATGTTTGAACATGAATTTGTTACCGGTATTTAAAATAAAAACCGCATTAACTACATCATGTTTGAGCCCAATGCTTATTTTCCTAGATTGCAGAAATGACTAGTTACATTTCTAAAACTTTCAAGTTTGAAAATAATAGAGAAAGTCTTCAAAAAATAAATGCACGAATTAAACTTGCAGTAATTTAAAGTTATTGTAATCGAAAATTGTGGAAGAAGTATGCAAATTTGGTGAGACCAACACGAATTAGGGTAGTTTTCTTTTCATTTATTAGCCCCCTGCACGTCGGAAACTAAGAATTGGCCCAGAGCTTCCCGAGCGAGTCGTAATAGGCGTCAGAAGAAGGGGGAGCGGTTCTGTGCGGGCTTCCTTGCAGAGAACCAGACTGTATATAGCCCTTGTGTGCTGCACACGGTTCCTAAAATACAAAAACAAACGATACAGAACAAACTTCATTTATTTTGCATATATTGTATACGGTGCTGTATAGGTACTTTATAGGCGTAATAAATTTTGGTTAAAAAATGACTTTGAAAAAAATATTCTTATATTGACTATGGTCATGTGTAAAAATATATTTGCTGCAATTTTTTTGGTTGGACCTGCAGGTGCATCGTCTATTTCCGACTAAACGAAATTAAATTTAGCTTTTAGTATTCAATTGAGTCTGCTCAACTAAGAATTATGAGTGATGCGGATATCGACCTGTATGCTATTTTGGGAGTGTCAAAAAATGCGTCAAATGCAGACATCAAGAAGGTAAGCAATTTCATATTTATACAGGTTTTATAGGCATGCGGTCAATTGTGATTATTTAATGAATTTTGAATTTTATACGATGTAGTTTTATTCTTGAATCTTTTGGTATTTTATTTCATGTATGACATGCTACACAGAAGTTACAATATTAGTGAGCTTGGGCACCGTAACAGTCGGATGCAAACCGACTGTTGCATGTGTTAACAAGTGAAACAAGGTAAAGTCGGTGGGTATAACCTTAGTGTCGGTATTGGCAGTGCTCAGTATATGAAATTAATAACTTTTATTTGGATAACATTTGCTTCGAACAACGATGGTTATCGGTAGTACACTGCAATAATTATAATAATACATGTAGGTACCCCAAGAACATATCTATTCCTATAGTCCAGCTGCGAATCTTGACGTCATATGCTGCTAGCAGTGTGACGCTAGGCGATCAATAAAAAAATTGATTATCTGATGAAAAAAATCATTTTTGGAATTGTGATCAATTTAAAAATTCAAAATTAGTGCAGCTTGGCACTTGTAATTTCATGCTTTAACATGCAAATTGAAAGTTGAATGTTACAAGTTAGTGCCCCATGGATAACTGAATTCCCCCGGCTTGCCAAATTTGCCCTTTTAAGGGGTGTTGCGGTGTCAAGTTTTAATCATCGCTTGAAACCTTCCTTGAAATGGTATTTAGAGTAATTACTCCCATTACACTTAATATTGACTGCAAACTAGGATTTTAAACACTTTTTTTCTACATTCAGTAAACAAGAGTCTGAAATTAAATATAGAACATTTAATAATGAAAGAGAAGAATTAGCTAGGTACACATTGGAACAATTTAATTTGTCGGAACAATTATTTAACATATAAATAGCGTCAAGCAATGTACCATAGTTAATGCCTAGCAACAAACATACAGTCAAGAGTCACAATCCCCAATTGTTAACTGCCGTACTGGGTTCATGCAAGAGCATCGCTGAAATATACGACAGTCGCACCCGACAGCCTCGGGCGTGGTCGCCGACAGCCTTAGGCGCGGTCGCCGTCAGACATATTCCTGGGTCTCTCAAAAAGAGTTTCCACACACAAAATAGGTGCTCAATGCACAACCTTAATGGTTACTTCGATCTAAACGCTCACTCTTGTTACAAGCAATGTTGTATCACTATTATATCGTGAATAAGCCAGGGATACGGGTCTTTACACTCGGGCCGCGCGGGAACGACCGGTGTAGGTTAAGTTTGAATTCCTGAGGCCGAGAGCATGTGGCAAGCAGCTGTCTTGCTGAGAAGCCTATTCCAGAGGATAGCCACCGACAGGATAAACATGATCTATTTCCGTGACATGTCGCATTGGAGTATCATCAAGTAATTCAAATTAGATAAATTATGACGAAAATTTCGATAATTAAGCCGTATCCTTTCATGGTATTTGGTTTAACTAAAATAACGTCACAATTGTGAACAAGATTTTTTTTTACAAAGATATCTATTTAGCCTAATACAAAAAATTTAAGGAATAAAATTATATCAATAAAAAGCAGATGTCCAAGGTGCTATTTGAAGAATGAACCGAAAATGTGGCGATGATAATGATGATGATCTGCAGCGTAACCATAGCGCATCTGTTCCAAGTACTCATTTCTAGCTTTATATTACTGTACTTTAACTTGTATTGCAATTGTAGTTTGTTTTGTCATTGAATTTTCAATTGATTAAGAAAACTTAAATTATACTTTTGTGTGTGTTGTGTGTGTTGGTGATCGGCTCTAGGAGGCTTTATTATCGTGTACAATGTTACGTAGTTGCGCTATTAATAGTGAAACGTTTTAATTTGTTCTCATGCTTTCATTTGATTACAGTAGTTAATAGTAATTATGCGCTTTAAGTTTATAGAACGTTCTTAGTTCACACACCTCTCAATTTTCACGACAATCACCAAACACAATTTTCGCACGCATTTGATTTTTATGAGTTTTGTCAATTTACGGAAGTTGTGAAAATTGATGTGTGCAAGAACTTCATGTCTACAGTACCCGATACTACCTGCATATTATGATCAGGGCCTGATCTGGATCTTGCATAAATTAGCCAGAAATTCACCGAAATACTTTTTTTTGCCAGGCCGTACTTCTTTTCACCAATTCCGTACTTCTTTCGTAATTTTTTTTTACATTTGTTCCCTTCTGTTTTACTGGAATATATCACATTTATTGCTCTGTTCATTACCATAGAGCCAGTAATTGAGCTTATAAGAAAGAAGGATGAATAAGAAAATTCTGCTCAAAAAATTACTCTTGGGCGATTTTGGCGACTGGCAATTCAAGCCTTGATTATGAGACTTGGAGGCCACTTAGTCTATTCGAAATATATTGGCGTCTTAGTAGTCAATCATGAAACAGTTTTGCAAATCTATATTTCAATATTGTAAGCAGATGCTCTATTGTGCTTTGTAAATTAAGAGCATCTACTGTTTGAGATATTTAATACATTTCTACTGAAGGCGCAATAGTCGTCGTAGATGCCATTATATTACTAACCTTAAACTGACCGGCAGCCCTGCCACTGCTGCCGGTTTAACGAAATGGGCCCCGTGATGTCATACCCCCATGACGCAATCAAATGGTCATAGCATAAAAACGAACAGATTACATGAAATGTGGTTACGAATTGTGGCTTGGTCCCTATCTCATATAGTTTTGAGATAAATGGCAGCATTTAACACCAAGTTATGACGATATACATGTTTACTGTTCTGAAGTATCCCTCTTCATTTAAATGTCTCCTCTTTTACATACTCGCACAAGAAACTGTCTCTTTGCTAAGCCAATGATCCGATTTCCGTCAAATTTTGGCACATACCAGGTATGAATGATCTCTAAATCTGTGCCAGATTTCAATTGTCTGTGTCAATATTTTTATCAGATGCTTGAGGCATCGTTGTACAGTGTTGTAAATTCGCACTAAAAGTTACAATAAAAGAAAGAATTTTAAAAGTGTAAAAAACAAATTTGTAGGCACATGTTCAACAAGATGCCAGCTACTAACGCTGAAAGTTTCAGAGCATTTGATCGAAAAATCTCAGCAGATATCTTGAAAAATCTTCAAAGGGGGGATACTTTTTGAGGGAGATACTTTATCACAGGACACCGGCACGGCTGCCGTCATGGAGCAGCTTAGGCCTCAAGGACTATTTGAACAAAATCAATTGTTTTGCTTCTTGCATGCGTATATGTGCACGCTTGAATTGTGTGTCTGTGTGGCAAATTTTCTGAAAATCTGAGTAGGTAGTGATTGTAATATTAATTAGTTAAAACGCCATGAAATAATTTATTAAACTTTATTGCCGAATAGTATCGCACAGTAGTGTGACAAATTTAAATTGAATTAGCTGCTCTCTATTTCAGGCATATCACAAGTTAGCCAAAGAATTTCATCCGGATAAAAATCCGGAACAGGGAGAAAAGGTTAGTTCTCTTGGCATATATAATTGTTTCAGTGTTGCGATACTATCAGTTTCTTTTGTCAGGTACTGATTTGTGATTAATTACTTGTGTCAATTGTCATTGTCTGTCATTTGTTACATGTTCAAAAAATGTCATGACATAAAATAAGCATATTTTCATCCTTGAAGTAAATGTCATGTCATATATATAATTAATAAATGTCACATCACATGTCATATAGAATTAATCATTCCCTAAGCAGAAGACATTGTCTCTCAGGAGTAAAATTGCTAGAAAAATGTGCAAGTGCTTTCTAGAACTTTGATCCACAGTGAATTTTTTCTAGAAATTTTGCATGATTTAGGCCGTCTACCGTACATACATCTTTCAATGCAAATTCCATCTAAGTCTGAAGTTTTCTAAATGAATTTTAAATAAATTGTTAATTCATTACTTTTCATGACATTTTATGTTTTATTTGCATGCTTTTTTGACATAGAATTTTTGATTCCTGCACTTGTAGCACTTAGCTAATTCAGTAATGTGTTCATATGAGTTTATGTAACATTTTGATTTTTGTATAATTAGTTTTGCACATAGTCTATTTTTTAAATAAGACATTGTTATCAAAGCATCATGGCTTTTTAAAAAGATGTGATGATACAATGACTACTCTAGAGTTCGAGGATTAAGTATGATATTTGGATTACTGCATAAAGCAAGATCAATCGCTACCGGTACCACAAAAAAAAAGATGATTTAGGTAAAGCTTTAAAAAATCCATTCAATGAAAAATTAAGTTGGAAATTGACATAAGAATCGTCACTGCTGAACTAGTATCGCACATTTCATGGACAATGAAGCCATCCCATCTCATATACATCTGCATCTGACAGTCTGAGCTCTAAAGTGTCAATTTTGATAGGACAGTCTTTATCTAGAGTACGCTGTACATTGTTACAAAGGTGTGCTAACACTCTGTTGACTGGCTTAGCTGGAAATGCATAAATTGTAAATGTAACTAATTCAAATATCGATTTTGATCTATAAGCTTACAAATAACTGCAGTTTTTTGCTTGTTAATTAAGCAAAATTGCTATGCCTTTCATTTACAGTTCAAGGAAATTAGTTTTGCATATGAAGTACTGAACAATCCTGAGAAGCGGGAGATCTATGATCACCAAGGAATTCAAGGCTTACAGGAAGGAGGCAATGGAGGAGGTGGGCTGATTTATATTTCTACTTTCGTTTGCAATTCTCACTTCGTTTTGCCAGAATGAATTGGGATAATGGACACTTTGCATTTTTTCTCTTACTCTGCATTTTATAATAATGAAATGTAACTATACCATAACCACTAAACCACGGCAAGGTTCTGTGGTGTCGAGCTGGTAAGTCCCGCATCCGGGATTTGAATTCAGACGCTGAAAACTTCGAAATTATGTCATTACAGGCTATTCAGCAATGCCGTTTGACATTTAAGTGTCAGTTGCTGATAACATTCGTGCCTGAGAATTTATCTAGTTGGCATCAGAAAGGGTGTCAGGAAGAACACTCGGCCGTAAAAATCCGGCTCCAGCAGTGCTCACCAGGAGTGCGAAACGTTTGTAGTATGATTATGTGGAACATGAACATTTTGCGGAATTGATGACAAAAAGGCAACTAATTTTAGTTTATGCTTGCTTTCATTTAATTGGTGGTTTATCCAAAAACTGGATATCCAAAATTGATGATCTGGCCTTTGACCTACCTCACTACGCATAGGCAACATCTGGCTTCACGTACTTGACTTGACTGTTTATATTGTTTACTTGCATTATTTCACCTCGGACCTAGGCTTATAAGCCAAAGAAAGATAAGATTAGAACAATTAGTTGTGGTTCTGCACTTTGAGAAGTAAATTATGTTTTGAGAAATAAATTATGTAGTGGTATAATTGAAATTTCTATATTGAGCATCATTTCAAATTTATCTGATTTAATTAAGCCAGTTCATATTTCTGCTTCAAATGCAGACACAGCATATCTCTGCTGTACTGATATTAGCAACAGAAACAATTCTGCTTTGATGTTGCATTCATTCCGGCCGCAGTACGATATTCTGTACAGTTTAGGAGCATGACCGCATTTGATGGGGTCGTGTCTCAGACAGCGTATGCTTGCATTGCGTACTGTTTACGTTTGCTTGTATTTATGCTGCACGTATGAAATAAAACACATTTGCAATATAATCATACTCGTACATTTGATGTGCGTTATTGTACAGGGGCGGATGTTTTTGGTGGGCTGTTTGGCGGTCTGTTTGGAGGCAGTCCTTTTGGCGGCAGCCCTTTTGGATTTGGGGGACCACGCACAGGCAGGAGGCGACAGAAGGGAGAGGATTTGATTCATCCTCTCAAGTGATTTCTTGATGCTCAGTTGATTGTTTGAAATATCTGTGAATAATAAGAACTTTTGTAGTTCAAATTTATCATATTTTGAGTGTTTAAAGTAATTTTCTTTTTTGTTTAACGACATTGAGATGCATATTGACGCTAGATGCGTATTGCTATTGTATTCCTCCATGAGTACTGTATAACAAGACACAAGATGGAGTGAACTGTCAGTCGGTTGAATGTGAGACTTAAGAATTGGGAGGGGAGTTTAAGGGCTGTGTGTAGTAACATAGACTATAACGGTCCGGTTCTGTACAAGAAGGCCTCCACAAAACCGCTCCCCCTTCTTTAGTTGCCTTTACCACACGCCCGGGCAGCTCTGGGATCTGGGTAGACAGAAAGTCTTTTCTTTGTTCCCTGACGTGCTAGGGTAACTTAAGAAAATTTTACCAAGTCACGAGATTTTGGTCATACAGTGCTGTCATTTAAATGATGTGAACTTTTGAAAGTTAAGTGAACACTTGAGATATTAATTTCCGATATGATTTTGACTACCCTTCAATGAATGTTGAATGATAGGGGAGACCGGGGCTGTATGTTACCATTATGACTCTTGTGTGTACAGCACGCTTAATTATGAATAGAAAATTCGCAAACTCTGTGCGTTTGTACATCATTATGTTACCTATAGACTTCTTATTACAAATTATTTTTCTGGGTGAGGGTTTACGAGGAGAAATTTTACTTTTTCGTGAGATCCTCACCTGTAACAATCAACCCCAATACCGGGGCTGAATGTTACACACCCCGGGGTTTAATGTTACAGAGTTATAAGTCACTATAAATGAAAAAACCGGAGTAAACGAGTAAAATTATATTAAATGTCTTATATTCTAATCCGCAGTACAAAAATAATAACTTTATTCTGCTGATGAAAATACCAGCTTAGGCTGTTCTATAAAATTTACTCTTTTGACTAATGATCAAACGCATATATTTCTTCATTTAAAATAATATATTCTAGGCATAGATGCAAACCAATGCGACACAAAAATATTAATATAAAATTATAGCTCTCCTTATGTAGAATGTAGGCTTGTAACATTCAACCCCAGGACAAAAATCATAGTTTGAACAGTTATGAATAGCTCAATATTGTACGAACTTCTAAGACAAATTTTGCCTCAGAATCCTGCACGTGTCATACATCAAACTACAGGTCTGCAAATACAAGGTAGCAGGCATATATACCTACATGTATGACAGGGTGATAAAAAATGAAAACTTACCGAATGTTACTCCGGTGGGACAAAACCGGTTTTTAATGTTTAACTCTGACAGGGTGCTGCCATTTGTGATTTAACTTTGATATGTGGTAAAGCATCATAAAGTGGATCTCCAGTGAATTTGGAGACGTTACATTCGTTAGGGGGCCCCAGATATTGGCTTTGTAGCATACAACCCTTGTAACATACAGCCCCGGTCTCCCCTACTGACGATTGAGATTTTCATCAATGGATCAAATGATGTTCAAAGAGTGCCCATTGTATGATAGATGTGAATTGTGTGTTAAATTGCATTTTTTGTGCTATATGTCTACGAATTTCGATGATCTTCCGTTTTGATTCTTAAAATTAGAGTGGTCAGTAGAGTTTTATATCATATAAAATAATACCGGTAATTGAATTTTTTTGAATGGAAATGTATCTTGTGTATTATTTTTTAATGGATTTGCGCATTGGTTTACTTAAATACTTTACGCGGTGCAACTAGTGCTAATCGATGCATATCATGAATCACATTGTACGATATGTTTTAGGGTATCCATGGTGGACTTGTACAATGGAAAGACAGCTAAATTACAAATTACGAAATCTGTGATCTGTGCCAAATGTCAAGGGTAAGTTGAGCTAGGTTATTTAAGTGATGCAATTGCATAATTTTAAAGCTATTATTCAGCTTCATTTATTTATTGACATTGAATTCTCAAAATGCCTTTGGCCTTTGGCGATTTGCTGATGTAATATAAAATACGATTTGATGATGATAATGTAATAAACTTGGGCGGATTTTAACATCAAGGGGTTTCTTTTTGAAACAAAATGAAAATTCTACTAAATGTGTGCATTTAGTGTGTTCAAGGTGTGTTGTTTATATGGAAGTCAAACTTTTCCAGCAAAGGTGCAAGATGTGCAGAGACTAGAGAGGACAGAGAGAATAATGGTGAGATGGATATGTGGAGTGTCGATGAAGAACAAATGTCAAAGTGAAGAGTTGAGAAAAAGGCTGGGTATATTTAGCAGAAATGGTGAGAAAGGGGAGATTGAAGTGGTTTTGACTAGTATAACATATGAATGAGAAAGGTTGAGTATCAGCATGTAGATATATTAATGTGGAGGGGAAAGTTGGAAAAGGGAGAGGAAAGAAAATATTGGGCCGTGGCAATCTCTCTCCAGTGCACTGCCAAGCGGCAGGTCCCTGGCATCCAACCTCTCCACATCTGGCGGTCCTCCGCCATTGTTGTCATGTTTTCATACGATTTTCTTTCCAGCAGTTCTTCTATCATTCCTATTCTCTTCAATTGTGATCGATATTGAGATGCGAGGCATGTATGTATTGTATGTATATATATTGCACTTTTAACGCACCAAGAATATGTCATGCAAACGGAGATGGAAAAACATCATTTGCTTGAATCGTAGGTGCGGGAGAAGTGCAACAGACTAAATGTATGAGTATAGAGATGGCACAGGATCGGCAGTTATGGGAGAGTCTCATTGACATTCAATCTGTGCTAGCACGGAAATGTGAACGTAAAACATAAATGACGATGATGAATTGATGATGAATGACAAATTATAAAATCTTCAAATATCAGATTGTGTGGCAATTTAGGTGACTCTTTGGTGGGCAGTAGGAATTGTTTGTGTTGATTTTGTGAAGTTTGGGTTTGCATAAGTTATAGAATGACAGTTTTATTTGAATATGAAATCTTTATGATTTCACTGAATTTGAGCGAAAACATTAAACAGGCTAGTCGCCAAAGCCTCTGGTGTATTTTGTGTATTTTTTTGACTACCGGTTAAATTCAAGGTTACAAATTTAGAGTGTTGTGTATTGTAATTGCTGCATTGCTATGGTTTGGTTGTGAACAGACAGGGTGGTAAGCCCGGAGCCATGCAGTCATGCAAGGGCTGTCGAGGTCAGGGTGTGAAGGTAGTGCATCGCCAGATTGCCCCCGGCATGGTTCAACAAATGCAGTCTGTCTGCTCCGACTGTCGTGGCTCAGGCATGCACACCACTGTGCTTTTCTTCTTTCTCTTCAATCCTTGCTATCATTGTTAACATTTTGTGAGTTTGAAACAGTTGTTGAGAAACTGCACTGTTGATTAATTCTTGATTTATATAACTTTGCATGGTGTAATTTGAATGAAAATATATTTTCTATGAGCAGAATACGACAGCAATGTACATCGTCAGGGTAATCATTGAAGGTAACTAACCGTACAGTGCACATGTCTTTTAAAAGCCTGGATGGCTGGTTATACATTCCATGTAGCCACGCATAGAGTTTGTGAATATTTTTGGAGTATGCTTCAACTGTTGAAATGATCCTAGCACAGCATGGCTTATCTCACGCACCCTAGTATTTCACATCAATCTGTACCTCGCAGCAAACATGTTAGCATATAGTTGTGTTTGTTGGAGGAAAGAGTAGAGGCCGAGCTCAGCTGTGCTCACGGCTGACGTTACAAAGGCTGCCAGCGAGTCAGCGCTGGTTCATTTATTGCTGTTGAAGAAGAGTTATATTTGATTCGAGATCCTTACGTCATCCAGACAATAAGCGCTTTGGGATATTGATTCCAGATTATATAACACGAGGTGATTAGTTCAGGAGCATTGAGAAACAGAAAGGATCGACAGAGAACTGAGAAAATTCACAATCCTGAAAATATCTTCTCATTGTAGAACTGTGTTTGATAAGATTACACATGGCTCAATCAGTCCTAGGCAAGCTTTTGAGTGAATCAGTGAACGTCATCAGGGACATTTTTTAAAGGACTTGATTGAATGGCAGTGGGACTTTGCACAATACATGTTCTCTCATTTATAAATCTAATACTGGAAGCTCAACAGTGTCATGGCCCAGTGACTTCGAGCCAACAGACGCTATTAGCAGAGGGATGAACAGGGAGTTATCTTTCTGGGGCAGGACTCTCATTGCTGCAAAAAAGCTTTCTTGTACACATCCAATTTTTCAGTTGAAGTCGCAACATTTGCTCTAACTTGAGGATTGAGCTGGATCTGTTTATATTTTTGGCAGTATATGCTATCAAAAATTAAGTGTTAAACTGAGCAGATAAAACTGCAGTGTCATGAACTTTTCCATGCAAATGCCTACAGAAATTACTTTAGCTTCCATGCAAATGCTTACAGAAATTACTTTAGTTGAGTGAGGTGTCTTTCTATTTGTTGGCAGTTCTAAGCGTTGAGGCCCTTAAATGGATCAAAACTGTGTTTGCAACCACTCAACAATTGGTCCTCTTGAGAGCATGTGAAGTATTTCAGAGGTGGTGGACGACAAAGGTGATAGGTGGAGGTAGAGGGTGTGGCAGTTGATTGACACATTGCTGGGCGCTGATGCTGCTGCAGGTGAGCTGATCAACGAGAAGGACCGCTGCAAGACGTGCCTCGGCAAGAAGGTCACGCAGGAGGTGAAGATCCTCGAGGTGCACGTCGACAAGGGCATGAAGGATGGCCAGCGCATCATGATGCGCGGCGAAGGGGATCAGGCGGTCAGTTTCGCTCTTCCAACCTGGCCCAGGCTCTGAATTTGTTGTCTGGTCCCACAGGACTGTAGGTACCTGAGATGTAAGACCTGAAACTGAGTCCACGGCGGAGGTGCCGTAATGTTTCTGACCAGACATGGAATCTTGTAGTTTCTGTTGTTGCTGGACGAAATGCAGATTGTAGTAGTTACTGTTGCAGCGGGACATGAAACAGAGAGTGATTTATGTTGTAGTCGGGCAAGGAGCCGAGTGGTTTATGTTGTAACCGGGCATGGAGCCGAGTCGTTTATGTTGTAGCTGGGCATGGAGCCGAGTGGTTAATGTTGTAGTCGAGCATGAAGCCGAGTGGTTAATGTTGTAACCAAGCATGGAGTCGAGTGGTTTATGTTGCAGCCGGGCACGGAGCCGAGTGACGTGGTGATCATCCTGCAGCAGAAGGAGCACGAGTTGTTCCGGCGCAACGGCAACAATCTCTCTGTCACCCACAAGCTGGGGGTCGTTGAGGCTCTCTGCGGGGTCGAGTTCTCCATCAAGCATCTCGACGGCAGGGATCTTGTCATCCGCAACCCCCCTGGCTGCGTCATTGAGCCAGGTGCTGCCTGGTGTCTGTCCATCCTTGAGATGGTTTAATGAAGCTCGTTCATTGTGTTTATGAGCCAACTTTGTCAGTAATTTAAGTCAGGTGCTGCTCTGTGCTTTGAATGCTGATCGAGGTACAGTTGTTCATCATTTATGTTGTATGTTCACTTTTCCATGCTAGCACAGGTTGGCTGTTTTCCCGCAATCGACACCCCATGACTTCCATTTCTTTGCATCTGTCTATTCATGCCTCGCTCTTTCATATCGCTCTCTACTGCCTCCCTCCATGTCTTCTTTTTTCTCCCCTTCCCAATTTTCCTGTCTCAAACTCTGTTTAAATGAGGTATGGAATATGCATTGAGTGCAAGCTTTCCTAAATACACTATTGAAACAGCAGCGGTTTAATCCATTCATGCAGTGACTACTACCTGTTTCTACTACTCTATGATGAGTTTTGTGTTCTATGGTTAATGGAATCAGGGACGGTTAGAAAATTGGTTTATGATATGTGTTCATTATATGTACATGATACATTGATTCATGATGTTACACTACCTTTAACTACACCGGGAGATAAAAAAAACATGGTCGCAGTACACTAAGAAAGATGAAAAATGAAAATGGCCCATTTTCTAGCATAAACGACCAAATTAGAACTGTTTTTGTTAAAGTTGCAGCTATTTCATTTAAATTTGGGTTGAGAAATGTCCTATCAGATGTTCAGAATGTTTACCTTAAATCACACACCTGTGCAAAATCCGTTGTCAATAGTAATGTTGAGGAAAAAGCAGATTGCAGCAGAAGCTTTGGAATGCTCATGAACAAAGTTGAGTCGGTGCACGTCATGGTGTCTGTAGGTTTGCCGAATTTTGGCTGTATCGACCTTATGTTTGCTGCTCCTGGAGGTCTTACTCAATGAAACTTATCGATGAAATGGTTCCTGTGTCTCAGCAACTGTCGCCAGTCATGCTGGCATTATGATTCATTACCTTATGAAGTCATATACTTTATCATTACAGGAAATTAACGTTTTTGCTTTTTCAATCCTCGGAGAACAGCAACAGAATGATTAGGATTTTTGAAAAACATTATATACATTTTGTCGCCAATTTTGTTGTCTTGTCAGAAGCGAAAAAATAGTCGAAATTGGTTAAGATTTGACCGAGTTATAGTCAATTGTGTGCTGCCATGTTTTTTTTTGACTCGCTGTCTACAGTGGTCTCCTTGCTGAGTGAGCTGTTGATTGAAGCAATGTCAGCATGTACCGACCCCAGTGGTTCAAATTTGTATGGCTAAATTTCAAAGTGATCCGAGTCTAGCTATACAAAGCTGTCTTCTATTTGTTATCTGTGGGGACTCGACATGCAAGAAATTGGACTTTGTGAAGCTGCTCGTTAGTTTTTTGCTTAAAGCAGCTTTGCAAAAAAATTTCTCTGATTTGACGTATTTCAACTGTTTCTAATTAATTTTTCTGTGTTAATTATTGTCTCTCATCTAGTAGGTGGTACTATTTCTATGTGATTTTTAGATCTGGTAATAAAGTGAACGTAAAACGTAAATGATGATGATGCATCATCATAATCACTGTTAGTCTTTTATATTTATTCCTTACCGCTGCAGATCGGGAACAAAGAATTGGCCTGCAGCTTAGAGCTCCCCGGGCTGGTCGTAAAAGGCGACTAAAGAAAAAGGGGAGCAGTTCTGTGCCGGCTCTCTTATACAGAACCGGACTGTATCAACTAGTTCGACCCTTGTGTGCTATACACGGTCGCTAAACTACAAAAAATAAAAACAAACAGATATTTATGCCTATTGTTGATTACTGCTTTATTTGTTTTAAATGTGTTTATGTAGATATGTTATTTATGTACAAAAGTGATCTTATTATTTTGTTTACGAATGATTGCAGGAGCAATGCGCTGCATTAGCGGAGAAGGCATGCCACTCTACAGAAATCCGTTTGAGAAGGGCAACCTTTACATCAAGTTTGAAATCACTTTTCCAGACAAGAACTTCATCGATCCGTCGCAAATAAAGGTTAGGTCGTGTCGATCATGCAGAGGTATTGGCAAAAATAATATAAAGTTTTCACACCGCTGCTGTTTCTAGTTCTGTCAATGATATTGTTATATTAACGTACATTTTAACAGATCAATCTGTGCTCTCAGTACCTGTATATAAGTCTACCGGAGTATGAATGACACAAATTTGAGAAGCCATTTATTCTTTGAGATTAACTTTAGGTCAAATTGCCCCGTAAAATGATGCTCAGCAAAAAATTTTACTTCGCCTATGTTGAAGACTTGCAGTTCATTTAGATTAGAACGTTCTGCCAAACTATTTTAACAACATACCTTTAGCACAGCTCCTGTGTAAAGCAGGTGCTGCGCGTGTAATGCTGCGCGTGTAATGCTGCGCGTGTAATGCTGCGCGTGTAATGCTGCGCGTGTAATGCTGCG
>JAQIWG010003767.1:0-17240 GCA_034695025.1 Chamaedrilus cognettii | reverse complement strand
TAACCTCGAGTTGGTCAATCCGCGAGTTGAGAGTGACCGTTGTCAATCTCCTATGCCTAGCGTGACGTCACTCAATCAGCCGATTGAGCCAACTCGAGGTTAACTCACAATCGTGAATACCACTAAAAAAGTTTAATTCAAGTCACATTTCAACTGGCAGCTGTTAACGTTCAACCTTCATAAAAAATGTGACTACACTTCAACATTCTGCACATCAGTTGAATTTTTTTTGCTGTTTCTTAAGCATGCATACTTTTGCTGATTTACTCGTAAAATAGCAAGGAAGTTTCAGCACGTCACAATTAAGTTGGTGACTCAATGAAGCAGCCAAAATATTAAGGATGAGGAACTAAAATTAAGGATGAACAACTAACTGAGGATTGATAATAGATGCAACTAAACTTTCAAGCCATGAATAAGAAGAATTGAAATTGGTCATACTGCTGGGCACAGTGAAGAATGATCAATGAATGAAAAGTATGCCAAAATTTTCTTAAACTTCAAAATTCACTTAAGAGTTGACTTTTGCAATAGAGCAGCAGTTTGAACAGAAAAATATGCAGTTTAGGTCATTCACTCACGATGTTGATTCCATTGGGGCCAGATATAACACCGGGTTCTCCCTAAAATAGAAAGAATGGCACCATGATAATTGATATGCAAATTCTATAATCTCGTTGACATTGTCGATAAACAAAGAAAAACTTAGGCTAGAGCTTGCTGAAATTCTAATTGGCAAGAGACTATATAACTTACATAAAAATTTTATCTGCCAAGCGCATAACTTTTAACTTTCAACTAACTGAGCAAAGTTACTGCACGACAGACACTAAATGGGAAGAAATTTGTACTTTATTTTGGAGTGCAGTAATAAAGATTACAGTTCAGTTCCGTGCAAGAGCTAGCCAGTACAGAACCTTTCCTGCTTCTTCAGTCGCCTTTTACGATTCGCCCGGGGAGCTCTGGGCTGCAAGCCAATTCACTAAAATAAATTTTTAAAAAGTTCAGCATAAAACTTCAAAGGATGTCTGATATTTACTTATTAGTTTTCTCTTTAGAACTCATATTACTGCATGCACTCTAAAGCCTCGAACCGAACTGTAATTGCTTCAAACTATTGAAAATGCTTGTTCTCACACCTTGTATAAAATATATAATACCTTGACATGAGTAGCATCCAGTTATAAGATCAACCATAAGTTCATATTTCCCTAACATAATCTCCGTGCAATATCATTCAACTGACTGAACTCGAATTTGAGGAATTGTGTAACACACAGTGTAACTGGCATATAGGATTTTGTGATATAAAGATCTATAATGTCCTGTTGCAGAATTCACTAGCCAAAATTGGGGGGGGGGGTCGCGATTAGGACTCCAGTTTTGGTTCGCAATGTCAACTGGGGAAAGGCCCGGTTCGTTAGGTAAATACTTGCAAAAGGGTTCGCTAAGTAAATATTTCATTGGGTCGCTATGTAAGCATGGGGATAGTTAGGCCTTCAGGCCTGCTTGGATCGCTACGTTAATAATGACGGCGGTCCATTGAGTAAATACTGCGGTGGGTTGTAAGGTAAACATATGGTATAGGCCTACAGGCCTGCTTGGATCGTTAAGTAAATAACGACGGCGGTCCTTTGAGTAAACATGAGAAGTTAGGCCTTCAGGCCTGCCCCGTATTGTGGTCTCTTAAATACACACGTAGGCCTGTGGGAAGAAACATTTTTGGTCGCTTGACCAAACTACATCTTGAGCTCATAAGTAAACTGTAAATCCAGGCCCGCGTGGGGGTATAAAACGCGCCGCCGCTGGGAAAGGAGAGAGAGGGGAACTCTGGAGTATACGCGGTCTGCGGGAGTCAGAGTGGAGTCGCAAGGAGAGTGGACGGGAGAGAGGGCCGTAGGGCCGGGGCGGTCAGTAGGACCTGCCGGGGAGTCGAGCGTTGGACTCGGGCAGTTAGCAGGACGGGATGTAAAGTTGAAGGAAGCGGCTAACTTACCGGCAATGAAACAGGAATTAAGTTGATATTGTAGCAAGTCGATACTACTGGCTAGTGTACACATGTATCGCTAGCTGGAGCTATGTTGTGTGACAGCGGTACTGCATTCTGCTTATGTTCGTCTCGTTGAATTAAAGTTCTAATTTAGGAAACTGCGTTGTCTTCATAGGATAGATAAAAGGTAGAAACTCGGACATAATTCATTAGACTATGCAAACAGACAGAAATAGGCTAATTGAATAAGCGCGAACAGTCATTAAGATAGGCCAAGAGTATGTAGAAAACACTCTGGGAACTGTGGAAGTTAATTAGGCCTAGAAACAAAGTTCGAGTAGACTATACCAGATAATAGCTAGCTTGAATAAGTAAAAGGACAGTTACGAGTTAGGCTTATAAACTGACATTAGGCCGCTATGGGCCAAGAAAATAGGCAAGCATAGTATAGGCCTTGAAGTTAGGCTGGACAAGCGCTAGCTAAGCGGATATGCAGGCCCGTAGCATGAGACGCAAAGCGACCCTTAAAGCCCGACGGCGTCGGCGACAAGATGACGCCTGCTCATCCTTTGCGCATCCCACTTTCCGTCCCGACAAGGACGGGCGTTCGGACTTTGTCGATCAGTCCAGGAGCAAGAACGCGCAAAGAGCCCACGGTAAAAGATCGACCTCAGATGGGTTCGGTGTCGCGGTCACGGACGTGGCAGAGCGGGTTAGGCTGCCGCGGCCTAGCGTGAAGGAGCCGGTTAAATTCTGTGACAGTCCTCGTCTGCATTTTTCAAATTTTTAATAAACTTGCTAGTTTTAAGCAACTACATAATCTTACTTGTTGCATAGCTTGCGAATTTTTTTTTACAGGTATGATACATTGAAAACATTACCTATTGCTTTCGCTGTAAAGATTTAAGTTAATGCCCTTATTATATGTCCCCCCCATTAGCGAGGATGATCCATGCCTGTGGTCCGATTGGTCCAGGTTGACCGCTGATCCCGTTCACTCCAGTCGGACCCTTCTCTCCCGGCTCTCCCTTCACTCCAGGATATCCCTGCAACCAACGCATCCTTCAATACATTCAAGTACCTATAATTATCAAGTACCGATAACCGAGGCATGATAGGCCTCCGAGCTTACAACGCAACAGCTTAAATAGCATCAACAATTCCGCAGAGATTGCACATCAAGGTCAATACAACACATACTATGTCTACCTGCTTTCTTATTCTGGAACGTTAAGCAGCATGATCAAGAATACAATATCAGTCGTACCCTGGGTCCCTCCAGACCAATGGCCCCCGGTCGACCGTCGAATCCTGGAATGCCTGGAAAACCAACATCCCCCTGCAACACAAACAATTGTAAAAAGATTGATTACTTTGCATAAAATAACCTTTATCCGCCTTTTATTTATTCATTTAATATGCAGAATTTGCTCAAAAAAGCATTAGTAAACGGCATCCAATTTCCTAAAAACTTCAATAAACGCATGTCTTTGATTTCCTCTGCAGTCTGCAGAAAGTTTAAATTTTGACCAAGCTCAATTGTAAGGCATAGAGGGTAACGGTATAGGTTAGTTAAGTTTCTATTTATTTATTGTGGTCTGCCTTGATGGTGAATAAAAGATTTATATATATATACTGTATAGGAATGAACAAGATAATGGGATAACTTGCAGGCAGTCCAGGTGGCCCTTGTTCGCCCATGTCTCCCTTTGGACCCAACCGTCCAGACTCGCCGTCGAGTCCATTCGGTCCAGGGAGACCCGGCTCGCCCTGTGGTCAGTATCCAGAATATCAATCAGAACTTAACACTTACTGGAGTATACCCATCATGGCAGTTAATTGCGAGTTGGCTCAATCAGCAGATTGTGTGACGTCATGCACGCATTGCATGTATAACAGGCGTTGTATAGTATGCATTGTAGGCATGTGACGTCACGCTAGGCTAGGCTAGGAGACTGACAACGGTCACTTTCAACTCGCCGATTGACCAACTCGCGGTTAACTCGCCATGGTATGTATGGCCTTATTGTCATGACGCCAGCCTACACAGCAAAAATTTGATAGAAATATTTTCAAAATTTCACATATCATTTTACAATAATTCATTTACTTAACTGCTAAAATTTGAGAAAAATATGGTCAAAGAAAGATTGTGCAAAACGACTTTAAATTATGAAAGCTGTCAAAAGCCATTTCATGCAGGTGGTGCGAAATGCATCAAAAAGTCTGAAATAATAACACTTTCTAGTTTTCACATATGTACTTCTTATTATTATTATTATTTTTTATTATTGCATTATTTATATATTATAAATTAGTATATTATTATAATATTGTCATATTATTATGCAGTTAATTAAGTCATGTGCAGGCAGCCAGCAGTTTAATTATACAATGAAAGTGGAAGTAGGAACATTGTTCCATGTACAGACGTAGACATAAACCTATTATAAAATCTTCACAGAAGTGCTAATTGGCAAAATACATGAAAGCAACGAACAAATTATTTAAAATAGTTTTGTTCATCATGCAGCAAATTGATTAGACAGATTAAATTATTATTAGCAGATTTAATGAATTAAAATTAATTTTTTCAGGAAAAAAACCACACGCAGTAATTACAGTTTTTCCTCTTTTTCCTGGGCTTCCTCTTTCTCCCTTTTCTGCATCCAATCCATTCTTTCCTGGCAATCCAACTTCGCCCTGGCACAGGTATCAAGTACAGTTCAGTTGAACTCGATTACAGTTTAAATAACTGCACCCTATCATTGGTCTTGCTGCATTATAGTGAAGAACATTGATGAAAAAGGCATAAAAATAGCGCCATCTTGCTAATGCATTTTAACTAAAATATCCCACTAGGGGTTAAATCTTGTGCACTTCAAACACCTTTTTTTAAAAACCTTAACTATATAAGCAAATCGCTAAAAATGTCTTCGAGAGATGACCCAGGGACGCTTGACTGACTCTTTTCCTTTAGTGACCGGGGGCTCAGAGCCACAGGAATGGAGGTGAAATTGGGCTGGCCAAGGAGGAGGTTAGGGTGGATGCTTTGCTAAGCAAAGTCTCAAAGTTTCAAAGTCTCAAAGTCTTAAAGTCTCAAAGTCGCAAAGGCGCAAAGTATCAAAAGGCATTTAAACTCAAATATCTGACTAGGGGTTAAGAGGATTTCATTATGCATTCTACAACCATGCCTATACTAGAGGCGTTTGATGTACATTTTTTTAAATATCAAGAATGCAAAATAGAGGTTTGCAGCTATGAAAATTAAGGACTGTTGTACGTGTCAGGTCCAACAAGCCTACTCATCAAAGGCTCGTAGAAACACCGACTTTGTCCTTGAGACTCACTCCACTACTTATAGGCCTGTAGCCATTGAATCCAACAATGATGTTGATAGTTTATGGAAATAGAATATAAAGAAAGTTATCCGTCTACGATTACAAGTTCATTAACAATCAATGACCATAAAGTAATGATGCGAAACACACAGAGTAATGATGCAAAACATATCACGAACTATACACATGGAAATCGCACCAAGTCGCCCATAGACAAAATCTAAAGAAAGTTATCCCTCTATAAGATAGGATTATACTTAGATGTTATAACAAGATGTAAAAACAACGCAAACATAGATATATAAACAACGCAAACATAGATATATAAACAACGCAAACATAGATATATAAACAACGCAAACATAGATATATAAACAATGCAAGTTGAACAAAACAAAATTACAATCTATTCTTCTAGTCAGCGAGTATAACTCAGTGTGGTCTGACCTTCCTTCCGGCTGGTCCCAGGGGTCCGGGAGGTCCGGGTGGACCTGGAATGTATCCAGATGAATGTCCGGCGTCCTCTGATTTCAAATCTGACATTGGGCCCCCACCCGACCACCCTGAACTTCCCTTATCTCCCTTCGCGCCCTGGAACAGTTGATGTACATGCGGGCCAATTTTTAATTTTAAATCCAAAAAAATGTTAAATCATTATGATCTGCACAATTATGATCACTTTGATGTTCATTCAAGTCAATGCCATTTAAGAAAAAAAGAAGAAACAACGACTGTCTAACTCAATAACAAATTGAAACATGATAATAATATGGTGAAGACATATGTGTGTTAGGGTGCGTTAGGACGTGTGTGTGTTGGGCTATGTACACTGCATTTGAAACGTAGGGTAATACAAATACGTATTTCATATAGGGTTAATAATTATTAATCCATACTTCTTTCTGTCCATACGATGTAGCTATCGATTGAGAAAAATGCCAGGAGTCACAATATGGACAATAACGATTGAACACCAGCTGTCCAGAAGAGCTACATGATTTTTAATTGTCACAGAGCAGAGATAATGTAAACGACCCAATCAGATATCATTAATTAGATCTCAGACCAACTTTCAATACGATGTTCTTGACGGATCGAATTTCTGTACTAGCCTACGTGTACATATGTATCATTGAGACAATTCTCCATTGAACAACTGGCCTTTGCCCCTAGATCTGCGATAAAGCTGTAGTCTACTTAAGATTTTAAAAATAGTAGATATGTCACTAGATTTAGGGACATTTATGTGATTGAGAGATCTGATTTTTAGCGCAATCTCGAGATGTCTGGGGATATTTTTCATAACATGGCACATTCTATACTGGGGATATTTTTATCAAGAAATGCAAACCCTGAATATATTTGACCGAGATACCGCAAATTTAGGGATATTCCGTTTTGGTCCAATGGCATCACTGCTGCGCTTCGAGTCGAAGGTCAACAGGACTAGGCTAGTGACCAGTGACTAAATCACTTGTGGTGGATTGCAGATGGCTTAGATCACTGAATTTGCATTTAGTGGCTCATGCTAGCGCTAGCAAGTGCATTCAGTTGAGTCTTAGTACCTTCAGTTTAGTCTGGCTTCTGAAACATTGTAACCAGTTCACATAGTAGGTCTAGTAGGCCGAGACTTTCAACCGGATTCAACTTAGTGGAATCTATTGCTTTACAGGTCAATCTAGCATAGTTGTTTATGCAGGATTTAGACCTACATTATAGGCTGTATAGGAGGATAACAGACCATCACTGTAGATGATAGTAGTTTTCCTGTGAAGTATAGTTTACGACTTGGAAACATCCACACAGCAATGGATATAGACGACGCGCTAGCGCAGGTCGGCGGCTACCGTCGCTGGCACCTAACGATGTTCGTTCTGCTCGGATTCAGCATGTTCATGCCCGTTTGCTGGCAGGGACTGATCATAGTGTTCGCCGGGTGGGAGCCACCGCACAGATGCAAGCTACTCGACGACCAGCCTATCAACCAGAGCATCCCTGTAACGATGGGCAGTGACGGGAAGGAAGCGCTATCCAAATGTTCAATGTACGCAAATGCGTCGACAGAGTGGAACACCACTAGGTCTACGACGAAATGTTTGTACGGGTGGTCGTACGATAACGAAGGGTTCTACACGATAGTCGAGCAGTGGGATTTGGTGTGCCAGCACAACTATTTGTCAGATCTATCTCAGACGCTGTTTCAAGTCGGATATCTTTCGTCAACGCTCGGGCTCTCGTTCCTGATGGACGCATTTGGACGCAAGTTCGTGCACATTCTCTCTCACCTGGCCATTTGCGCTCTCGGGATCGGCATCGCCTTTTCTCCCAGCTACGTCGCGTTTGTCGTGTTGAGGTTATTTCTCGGAGTGCTCATCATGGCTAATATCAACTCGGGCCTGACGTATCTAATGGAAATATTCGACTCGAAGCGTCGCGCATTCGCAGGAATAGGAATGGAATTTCCTTGGGTGATATTGTATCTTCTGCTTCCAGTTGGTGCTTATTACATTCAAGATTGGCGAGTACTTCAGATTGTTATCTCCAGTACGTCGGCTATTTGGATCATTTACTTTTGGATTCTACCCGAATCACCGCTATGGCTGACTGCCATGGGTCGATACAAAGAAGCGGAGATTATTCTTCGCAAGATGGCGCGATGGAACAAGGTTCCGCTAGACGATAATACAATACTTCTGGAAAGGACATCTCCAAATAAGGAAATGCCTAATCTTATGGCAGCGAAACAACTGGTTCAAGTACCTACACACGACACCATTTGTTTGGGAAGTTTGATTGAGGCTGGCAACTCAGAAAACCACACTTTGGAGGAGACGACCGCTCTTTCCGAGCAAAATCGCATCAAAAATGGTTTGTCTCACGAGACTGTTAAGTACTTGTTTAGTTCGCCATATAGGTACCCAGCGATGGCCCTGATTTGTGACGGCCATCTACGGCTAGTGCTTCTTATCAGTAATCTGCTTTATTTCGCAAACTGCTTGGTGTACTACGGACTGATACTTAGTTCACCGTCGCTCGCGGGCAATCGCTTTATTAATTTCTTTATCATGGGCTTAGTTGAAATACCGGCCGTTATAGCCTCATTCTATACGGCAGATAAATACGGGCGACGTCTGTCAACCTGTGTCTATCACATACTAGCTGGATTGCCTCTCGCAGTTGTTGTGTTTGTTCCTGACGTGACGTCATCGGGTGTTGACTTGACGCCTCTCGTCATCACCCTCATCATGCTGTCCAAGTTTAGCATCAGCGCATCGTTTGCCATAATCCTCCTCTACACCAAGGAACTCTTTCCGACAAACGTTCGTGGAACAGGCGGCGGAATATGTCAGATACTGGGCAACATCGGAAACATCATCGCTCCGTTTGCCGCGTATTTGTCGAAGACGAGTCTCTTCTGGTTGCCGAACGTGGCGTTCGGGTTAATTTCGATAATTGTCGGTCTGCTGGTGCTGCTGCTACCAGAAACAGCAAACAAGCCTCTGCCACAGACGCTGGATGATCTGCATATGATGTTCATATCAATGTCGTCCAAGAACAAAAACAAGAAGCAAACAGATGCCGTAGGAAAAGATGGCAAAGTGAAGCAGGAGGAAGAATCTGACGCGGATGAAATTAACTAGAATGTCCAAAACACGTGCCAAGTCTAAACATTTAAATAATTATGACATGCATAAAAAATTTTTTATACCGTTTCTTCTGTTTAAAGAATGGTGATTCAATGTTTTCATATCTTTATTTATTAATGATATACATTTTGATATATGTTCATAGTCATACATGATTGAAATTTGTTAATTGCTGAAGAGAAATTTTAGAACGGCAAGTAAAAATATGAATGCTTATTCCTGTCGGTGATCCTTCCAGTGACAAATATTTAATGCAAAATATTTTATTTTGCCAGAACAATACTGTAGCCTATATATAAGTTACTTTTTGAGAAACACATGTGACACGCGGACGAAATAATTTCCAATATTCAATACCCAATATCAAATATTAAATATCTAGTGAATTTGTCTCCAAAATATATCTGAAATAAAATTAAAGTTTAAATCGTTACAAGGCAAATAACCACAGACTACAGTTAACATTGCCTGTTATATGTAGGCCAAATGTATTGAGCTGCTAGAGTGGTTGCTTTTGAGTGCTCAACTTGATTTTGTACTCGTTGCTGACATGGCGTCTGTCAATGCTTCGGACACACTCCAACCACTGACAGCTCGGATGATCTGTTCTACCGATCGCTGTCATCTAGACTGTATGGCGTATAGTCATCAGCTATTATACTTAAATCTTCTCCCAAAATAAGATTAATATCTAAAACAGGCCTGGGTCCCGTTAACGATGCATCTCAATGTGTGAGGATGAGGGGTGCAACGCCCCTGGCCCTCTCATCAACCCTCTCCTTTTATAATACCTATCCATTTATTTTCGTTTATGTGCATGCAAATAAGTTGTCAAATCCACAGCCCCAAAAAAGCATTATAATGTATAGCCCAATCAAGTTATACATAGGCTAAAACAGATTCACCGATAGACCTATAGAAAAAGCATAATAAAAAGGTTCCTTAAATAATCAACAGGACACTGCAGAGTTGAGACTAGAAAATAAATGCAATACTGTCTGACATGATGCACAATACATCTACGCTACATAATTAAGAAGGGTAATCGGTCAATCAATGTTCTTCTACACAGGTTGGGCCAAAATAAACGATTTACAAAGGTTTTTTATGTACTATTACTCATGGTTGGTTAGCTTCAAAGTTATGAGCTTTTGAAATAAATTTGTGTGATTTTTTGTGCATTTATAGGCCTACAACATTGAGCTATCGTATGGTGTCAATATGAATTTCTTATAGCCCATAAATCTGTGTAATCTACATACCCTTCGTCCAGCCACTCCTGGCTCTCCTGGTAACCCTGGAAGTCCCTCCAATCCCTGTGGCCCGGTAAATCCAGATTCCCCTGATGGGCCAATAGGACCGGGAATTCCCCTTTCGCCTTTTTCCGCTTTCGGACCAGGAATGCCAGGCAGACCGTTCTCGCCGTGATAACCGTTTTTTCCAGGAAATCCGGCATCACCTTTCGGACCAGGGAGTCCCGCTTCTCCCGGGGGACCGGGGGGACCTTGTACCACTGCGTGATCACTGGAGCCAAACTGAAATCATCGATTATATTTTGACTTTAGGATTTAGAATAATCTCAATTAGCTTTTTTCAATGAGCAATTTAAGAAACTACTTCCTTAGCATGAGTTGTTAGGACGGCAACAAAAAAAATCAATCGACGTCCATGCAACTTGACTCTTATTTATTTGCAGAGTAAGCCATATTTGCTTTGGGCAGATTTTTTTTCTGTGTAGGACTAGAAACTGTCGCTGAGGATGTGGTTTTCAAATAGCTCATTGGGTAAGGTTAATTATATCAAATTCACAATGGTCAACAGACGACCATGCGAATTTCGCAAAGTTGGTCCACTCATAAAATAAATACCATAACCATCAACATCAACATGTACGCATAACTCTAAATTTATTCAAAGCCAGCTATTTAAATTCATAAATAAGTCCTGGCTACATATTAGTAAAATTAAAAAGTAGCGTTTTTGTGTGCATCTAGTCTAAATGACCCCAGCACAAAATACAAGAATCAGAAATTTCAAAGGTGCGTATGTGTGAATCTAATACAAAAAAATTTCAAAACTCCATAAGTTTGTGTAGAACTACTTATTCCTAAATCATTTCAAATAATTAAGGCATTGATAAATCTTTATGCATTGATGTTTCATGTAAAACGTCTAAGGTTACATAACTTGTAGTAGTTGTACAGGCATAATGTAGTTTAAATAGTTTCCCCTACTACGAAACCCTCCGATCACATGACTTACAACGGCAGGGCCAGGGTCGCCCCTGGGTCCAGAGGGGCCTACAACCCCAGGCATTCCCTGAAGCCCCTCGATACCGACGTCGCCCTTTGTCCCCTTGTCCCCCTTGGCACCAGCCCGTCCGGATTCACCATTCCTCCCCGGATCGCCCTTGAAACTTATACCTGGATGTCCAGGGTAGCCCATTTCACCGTTTTTCCCATCCAGACCCGGCGTGCCCTGCACACAATTAAGATATATAAGATGAATATAAGATTTTTTAAATATAGGCTATTTGCACCTACGTACAGTAGAACGACACTTTTTTAGTTAAATATACATTAAGTGAATCAGAGTGTACTTACAGCAATGCCGGGCATGCCATCTTTTCCAGGAATACCGGGCGACCCCTGCTGACCCTGTAATAAAATAGTTACAGTTAATATAGAATAAAAATGGATAATAGTAATAATAATGGATAAGCGCATACATGTATCTAATACTAGCTTCACACTGTGGAGCTTTTATCAAATCACCCTCTCACAGATTACAACATACTACAATATGTGAAAATTCTTCCTTCAGTTTGTCACAATTTCATCCATCGTAATGTTGTTGTCCACGCATGTTGCAACTTTCTTAGTTGCTTATGAACACATGTATGTTGTGGCAAATAAAGCGATGCGTTTTTAAATCACAATTTCTAAAGAAAATCGCAAATTAAGTATAACAATGACATATACCTGCTGACCGGGGAGACCGTCCACCCCATTCTGTCCATTGTACCCTGGCATTCCAGGTTTTCCAGGAGCGCCAGGGTCTCCCTAAAATTTAATATCGAATGGCTACAGTCCTCTTCACGCAGTCCACCAATGTACAAGAATAACTAAAAGTACCACCAAAGCCTTTTAAAAGAATGCATTGAGATTCGAAATATTTACAAAACGTTTGATGAAAATAATGAAAGTTGATGCCTGAAAAAAATTGTCAAAGAACTAAAACGTTTAGGCTATACGCTATTGAGGGTTAAGCATTTACAAAAAAATCAGGGTTTCCACAGGTAGTAGGCCTACCGAGAAGTTAAATGATTAATTTGGAGTTATAAGCAGCAATATGAGTGCAAAACTGTACGGCTGATCTCACTGCAGCAGTTATAGAAGGTTTTGGAAGCAATGGCATGCTTTTTTAGTGATAGACGCTATGTCTTACGACCAACGTGCTTTGAACGCAGAACTGTAGCCTACTGAACATTCTGTACAAATTGTCAAAATTCTATTACAAATGGCGTGCGGCAGAGCCAGGACGATGCCTTTGAAAAATATATCTTAAAAATCTTGCTTCTGAAATATTTTCGTATGAAAAGTTTGTATTTCAATGTTCAATAGGAGTTTTTGAAAGGCAAAGTATATGCCACGCGATAATTTAGCAATACTAGTGCTTTAAACAAACATTTCAAACACAAGCTTTCCAAAGGCAAGAATCTTGTTTTCTACCACACCGTGTGACTGGGTTGTTAAATTTAAATTAATACCTGCGTCTTGTTTCTTAACCAGATCGTGTAACTGGGGTGTTAAATTTAAATCAAAACCCAACACTGTTTGAGAAGACGACCATATAAAGAGCACCAGTTGGTTTTCCCAGCTCAGATCCATTTTGCATCCTTAATTTTTTTTGTATCAAACAACGTCAGAAACATACAAACCTACACGCTAATTGCAACTTACAGACATTTGTAGGCGTACAATATAGACGTAGAATTACCTCATATGGCTAAACACACACCAGCTGGTTAGTAGTTATAGATATAATGCTTATTAGTAGCTAGCACAGATTAATAGGTAAGAAAAATGAGAGTGATCACTCAAGGATGTCACTGTATTGTAAAGAATACTGAGGGCAACAAACCTTCAGTGTGATGACTTCATACACGGTACCCTGCAATGAACATTTTAAGAATTAAGAAGAAATTAAGCATTCTCCAAGTCACACCATTCGCAAAATTATCTACATGTAAGCACAAGCAAAAAGGTAATCTAGGCTTATATTTTAAAATGCTTCTGAACTTGTAACTAACGAGCACACATATATATCTGTTGTGACATCGATTCTGATGAATGTCCAAGTTTAAATAAAACAAGAAGCCTAGCAGGCCTGCTACAAACTTATAGAGATGCTTCCCTTATGGAGATGCTGATGGAGCTGGATTTTAACAGCCGGATGCTCGTGATTCAACGACACCCTACTGTCTAATACCAAAAACGAAATTCTCATTGCACAGAAAAGTGAAAATGTAAACACGATATTCCAAAAATCCAAGATTTATACATACGTGTACATGTATATGTAAAATAAATAACTTGATATATATATGCGATGAACTGATACTTAGGGTTTTTCTAATGTTATAAATTTGGAAACTGTTTTTATAAAGTGTGACTTTTACCCTCCACAATTTACATTTGTCAGCTATACCGCCCCTGCATGACAATCGATCAGCCGCGATGGCATGCAGTTCAATTAATACCCTGGCCTGTGCACTTTCAACTTCTAATTTCAACTACAATAGTCAATAGCTAAATGGTGTCGAGCAGGCCATTGTATAGTGACTATAGCTTGCTGACAAGACCAGGCCTGTCAAGGGGGAGGGAAGCGCGCTCAACACTATGGCCAATGTTGACATGCTATAGAAATTTCTACCCTACCCTATACAATTATACATTGCAATTGTAGATAAGGGACCCACAGGCCCTGACTCGCCTGTCACCCCTGATCACGGCCGTCAACTTGGGGGCCTATATAAGGGAAGCAAGCATGCACCCAAAAACACATCTTACATCGCGCCAGAATCGGCTAAAACAACAGGACCTCGCTGCGCAGTCGTCCAGTCCCTGCGGGCTGGACGACTGGTCTAAAAGTTTGAAACGCTAGGCTGATGTTCAACTGACAATTTTTTTAGTTAGTCGTCGAAGTCTGAATTAGATCGCTTGGATGTTTTGACAGCGCGTGTTGATTTTTAACTGATTGTTTGAAAGTTCTAAGAATAAATATTGATTGTAGCAAATGTTGACTCTTAGTTAAAATCTACCTCCACGATAGAACCTCAGTAGGCTATAGGTAGAACAATAGCTTTCCAATAGGCTACAGACTGATTTGTAGTAAATAGCTGGCCAAGTTAATTCACGGTACCGATCAGGCTGCAAGCTCAGTAGGCTCTAGACTAGATTCCCCACAGACAGAAAATAGTAATGAAGAAATAGCTCTAGAAGTAAAGAGGACTCAAAATACCATCGAAAACAACATTACTACATATAGATTAGACCAAGTGACGATTTTACCTTAATCGTAATAACTTCAGCGTATCCAAACGAGCCGTCGTGCAGTTTCACCGAACGCTTGGAGGACTACCGTAACGAAACAAAAAAATTAAAATTCAACACAGCATCGATAAACATAGCCTAAACATTTAGTCTGACTTGGTACACATACTTTATGTACTTTAGAATACTTACAGCAAGTACTAATAAACGTTCTACATAATAACAAGCTGCATAAGAATGTAAGTTACTTAACAGAACTTTAAATAGTTTAAAAGCGATGATAAAATGTCGATAAATAAAACTCAAAACCGAAGGAAATGGTAGAAACACCGACATCAAGTTTAACAGCAAAACGTACAGATTCAGTACAAGACGACGTTCATTTGTTGGCAGTAGGTTTACCTTGCTGAACGGAAGATCACCGAGCGGCGCGTCGTGGTGGTTGAGCGGACTGTGCTTCTCGATAAAAGATGTGCCCTCGAACAAACATTACACAACATTCTTCATATAAATATAATGCTGTGCATACAATATAACGCTTGCACGACTGGTAGGCCCTATACTAAACTGTTTTCATATAGTAGTCAAATTGCACTGGATAACGGCATGGTTGTATTTAAAGCGTGAGATCATGCTGAGAGGGTAAATGAAAGGGGCGTTTTCAGAAGCAATTGAGTAGCACCTATTTTTATTGACCATAAATAGACGTAGAACGCAGAGACGTTCCTAAATAATTCCCTTCAAAATAAATACTTTATATTTTATGGCGGAATATTTAAAAGTTATGATGCAGGTGAGTTTAGCTCGAAAAGACAAAAGACTGATGTTGGAATTTGAAGCGACCTGTATCAACCAAGCACTTCTGCAGGAGTATCACCGCTGGCGCACAGCAAATGCGTGTAGGCATGTAGTTGTCATCAACTGAGCAAGGACGGATCCAAGGCGGGGGATGGGCGAATGCATCCCCCCCCCACCAGCATAAAAATATTTATTTGTGGTAAAAAATTGTTGATAAAACAGTGGTAGATGTAACAAGGAGCAGTGTAAAAATGTGTGATGCATGAAATCTTGTGAAACAAAGGTAAAGATAATAAGTAAAATGTATGAGAAGTATGGTCTGGAAACATGCTTTTGGATAGATCTGAATCGATATGGACTTGATAGACGTGCAAAGTTCGGTCAGAACCCTCCCTCCCCCCCCCCCCGCTCGTGAGTTCATCTCGAAGGGAAAATTCTGTAGGCATTGTACGAATTAGATGTTCATCCCCCCCACCAACGAATCCTGGATCCGCCCCCGCTACCGAGCTTATAAATTTTAAACACTCTGAATGAACTCTGAATAGTTAAGCAACCTTCTATGGTTCTCAGTTTCATCACAAGCGCTTCAAAATCAATAAGTCAAATGTAGGTACAGTTAGGCTAGCGCCTTTGACTCTTCCTGTCTTCTGCTAGCTCAATTCTCCATGTGATCTCGGATTCCTGCTGACTTCCTCAGACGCCAAAGTGGACAATATTAAACTCATTTGGTATTAATATAGCAAATAAATGCATGATATTATAGGCATGTAGTATATCAGCGCCTCATTTACACTGCCACTGGCGATAAACAATATGTTGTGACACAGTATTCCAGGAAAAAAATCTACATGATCTACATAATAGAAATTAAAGTGACACATAAAAAAGCCCAATGAATCATGAGTTTTACATTTGGAATTGTATTAATCCATGTGTAAGCAAACATGTAGTGCAGTAGTAACTACTTGCAAAGCAAATATTCAATCACACATGATTTTCTATTCGTGAAAAATTCGCAAATTCGTGACAAAAAAATGTAAATCCGGAGTGTTCATTAAGACTTCAATATTCTCGTTTTTCACAATTTTTCTGAATATAATTATGAGCAGCTCTAAAATGAGAATGCTTCTCTCTGATCAACGATCATTTACAAATAGTAGGACCCCTATCTATTTCTTAACGGCATTCATACATTTTTACAACGTATGCACAATTCCAAATGTCTCAAGTCAGATTCAGTATCGGCAGTCATGATAATGGATAATATAAATGAAGCAAGCGTTTGAACAAGAATCAATCTAGCAGTCGCTCAAAACAAGAACATAAACTTGTTTTGTGAACATTTGAAGTGTTCATTGTAAAATGTTCTGACTTTGTTTTGATGTTTTGCGTTTTTAAAGTAGCGGTTCTTTAAGTGCACTCGATGTCTTTGAGTCGCTATTTCGGTCATTTGCTGTCTTTTTATTTGATCTGTGCCTTTAGTGTCATGTGACGAAAATAAAATAAAGTCAATCAATCAATCAAGCATTACGTACATCTTTAGTTTATCAGAGGGTAGTAACCAATAGTAACGAAGAATAGAATGGTTCGCGAAAAGAATGATAAAGTAACCATGAAAGTTTAAAGCAGAATACACTGAGTTCAAGACTCCTTTCAGCAGGCGATGACGATTAAATTAAAGGTCACACTCTCACTGGAGGATTTCGTAATATCCATTTACATGTATGCAGAAAATTGACGGTCTCAAAATAGTCCAGTCTCGCTGGTAATTAGCCTATCGTGTGGTGCAGATTGTTGTTTTCAGATTATAAGCTGTCAGTTAATAGCAGCGGCTATACAGCTTGAGCTGCGTCTATACAGCTTGAGCTGCGTCTATACAGCTTGAGCTGCGTCTATACAGCTTGAGCTG
>JAQIWG010003766.1:0-17242 GCA_034695025.1 Chamaedrilus cognettii | reverse complement strand
AAAAGTGTCACAAGCTTCGTGCAGTAAGTAGAGCGCCAAAATGTCTGGCCCCCTGCTAAAATTCTTGCCCCCCCGCTGAGGATGGTCACGCTACGGCCCTGCCTGAATTTAGTAGCCAACTGTTTGACAGCCAATGATATTTTTCACACGTTGGTACCGCAGACCAAGCTCAGACTACTACAGTTGTAGGCCTATGAATCAGACAGTTGTGTACAACGGTATTGTATTAGATAATAGTACTATAGATACGGGGAATCCAAATCCGCATTCAACTTCTTTTTAATCACGGCCGTGTCTGTGCAGTTCAATTTTTTCCAGCTTATTTCCAAATTCATTTACAAGGACGCGATTAGGAATATGTAAATACGACTTTAGATTCTAATTTCTTGCGTCGTATTGTATAAAAAAGGCTATTTTCGAAGAATTCAAGCACAAAATTCAAGCAATAAGCTTTCAATTCAAATGTGGTACAGTAAGTTGCAGGCCCTGCAACCTATACAATGCAAACATTACAGCCTACACAATAGACCTAATGCCGTCCACACTGCATATTTCTACCATGCCTAGGCCTATATATCGTTTCACTTTGTCTATATGTGGGGGTGTAATTTATAAATTTGTACACTCCCCCTACAAATCCCCCCGTGGAAATTGAGACACCCGCCCCTGCGCCCCCCCCCCCACCTGATGGAAATATTTACAAATCCCCTAAAATTTCTCTATGGGGGTGCACAAATCAGAATACCATTATTATGAAACCCTCCTGAAATTTCAGACATCCTCCCATTTAAGAAATTCGGATGAATTTCCCATTATTGGAAATCGACTATTTTAATCCTTCAAATTTCTCAGTGTATTGCGACAACATTTGTTAGGATGCTTTGGCAAACAACGTATGCAATTTGTCGAAATATAATCCTCATTCTAGTAGCGAAAGAATGTTTAATATAACGTTCAACATGCCACAAAGTTGCAGTTACAAGTAAACTACAAGTATGAGTTCGGTGTCCCCCTTTTGATCTCACAGTGCATGTTATATGCGTTTCTTGAAAAGGTGTTTTGAAACTGTAGTCCTAGACATTAATGTGTTAATAACGATCGACTGACTGCTACTTGTTTTCGTTTAAAACGCATACAATATAGTCAGTACTGTTGTCGCTGGTGGTGTGTATAGCCCATAAAAGCGGCATCATGTTTCAACTTCACGAAACATTGAAGTAAAGTCTTGCTCATAAATCATATTCTGGATATTTGTGGATAATACAAGCAATGATTTAGTTGTGCGTTAACTTGAAGAGGTCGGAATAAATTGTTTCGACAGCATTAACTTATCATTTACATAAATGTTGCGTGTTTCCGAAAGTTTGAATATTTAAAATGTGGCGTTTGTGATCATTATATTTCTATGTACTAGCTAAGCTATTGGTAATATTCTATCAGTAACTGATCATTGAAGCTAATTCTTGGTTCTGAACTTCACGATGCTTTTCTGTAACGTTTATTTTATTCATGTTTAAAATTTGTTTTCTTTGCCATTCTTTGTTGCACACACCTTGGTTCATGCCATGACCATTAACTAGCTTTGATTCTAACTGTGAATCCTGTAAATTTATAAAATTGCATTGCCTCTATTCAACTTTACGCTTGTCAACATAATTTTGTACTGTAGAGGTTAGGCATAGGCGAAAGACTTTTCGGAGTTTTATCTCTTTTTGCTTGACCTCGTTACTTCACTGATTTGTACTGATTGAGCTTGTAATCTGTCTTATACGAAAGTAATAAATGAAAAACAAAAACGAGCGGGATCGTCACTAAGGGGCCGTCAGTATCGGGAACGCCAGTAGCGGCGCTGTCAGTAACAGCATCGTCACAATTGAGGGACCCATAGTAGCTGGACCGACAAAACATAATTTTATTTTTACCATAGAATCGTATACAAATCAACATTTGTCAATACGTGGTTACACGTGTTATTTATTTTATCAATGATTGGCAATATTTTCAATGTTGAAATGTTGCCAAATAGTGTCAAATGTTGCAAGACGTAGTCGAATATTGACAAACATTGCTAGTGCAGAAAAAAAGAGTGAAACGCAGCCAATTAATCATAACAAAATGTTGTTAACTTACCTACATGTTGCTTATACATATTATTAGCTTACGTGTTGCTAAACGAAGCCAAAATATTATCAAGCATAGCCAAATGTACACAAACATTGCGAATGTAGATAAATATTTTTAGATGTGCCCGGCCTAGCCAAATGCGCTAACGCATATTCAGCGTTTTTTCTGTTCATTCGCTCACATAATGTCACATAAAAAAAAATAATGTCACATAATCAGCAATACAAATTAAAAGTGAAACGACAACGACTGAGCAAAGGAAGAACCAAAAATTTCCCATTGGAATAGACTTGCTGATGTATCCCCATTTGGTGCAGTATGCACGTTCCAAAGCCTTGCCATCCAAGCAAGATTGATTGTTCTCGAGATTTTGTTTTCGTCCGAAGCGAATAGAACTTATCTTCGTGACATTCAATGACAGATTATTATGTCTTATCGTGTACTAACGTTAAATAAGACAACGCTGATCAATTTTAAAATGTCAACAACTTTTCCATCGATGTATAAATCAGCCATCACACTTGGGACTTTACTTACCCAATGGTTGATGCTGTCGATCTTTGACACTTCTGCAACATCACAAACTACAGCAGCATACGTAAACTTTCGTCCAGCTACAACCGGACCCGATGGTAACTCAACTCTGTGCAACGTCGGGGTTCCTTCGTCGAGTCTGACACTACTTCACGGTACAGTATCGGGTCGGCTTGCCATTTTTCACCATTCCAATAAGGGGGTCGTGATTATAATCAGGAAAAAGTTTAGTAAGAGAAGTACACCAAAAGCGACGTTTTTAAACTCCACTCGGATTTAGAAATGGGTAGAAGTAGCATTACTCCCAAAAATGGACGATGGTGGAGTAGGCCTACTTTAGGCCTACTCCTTTTTTGAAAGGCATAGCAGTGCACTACTCCTGTTTTACAAACAGCAGGCCTAACGCGTTAGGCCTCCTGCATAAAACAGGAGTTACTATTTATAAGCAGTTTAGAGGAGTTAGTTTAGATAGGAGTAAGCTACTTCTATTTTGTAAAAGGGATAAACTGAACTCTGATTATTATTGGTATTTTAACACATTTAACCGGGTTCAAATTTTGACTGAATAAAATAATGATGTTAGGTTATAAGCCTGCAGCTACTTAAGTCTAGAGATAATTAATCACGATTAATCACGGATTCACGATTAACATAAACAATGATTTGGTACGAAGAATAGATAATTTCGGATATAAATATAATGTTATGGGGCACAATTAAGTCCTGATTATTATTATTATTTTAAAATTATAATACGGTATCTTATGTTTCGATTTTCTTAAATTTTCAAGAAGGCTACAGTTTTAGTATAGGCCTACGTCGCGTGATTATAATTTAGGACTTGGTTCAAATAAGGCACACATAGCGTCCCTTATGCCCTTCATCAGGGACGCGGTACAAAATGGTCTCAAATACGGGACGTCTCTTAAAATAGGGACGTCTGGCAACCCTATAGTATCGGGAACGGCTTGCGTCCCTGTCGTGGCGCGCTGCTCCTGGCTGTGCTCGAGGGACGAGGCCTGCTCGAGCTTCAACCTCGTCACCGCCCCCTCGGGTGGAGGGCGAGTCTGCGAACTGTTTCACGGCGCCGCCTCCAACTCGTGCGTCGTCGGGGTGACCAACTGCCAGCTGTTTCAGGCGAGTCTCTTTTATTAGAGTAAATGTTAGCCCGGATTTAATTGGCGTAGCGTTACGCCTCCTTCTTGAGAAAATGGTGTCGTTCTACGCCTTCTCTGCTCCACCCCCCTCCCCCCAATGAGGTCGTATGTTCTTTTTAGCTAGGTTTTTTGACGAAATGTGCAGTTACGCAATTCCTTCGATTCTGCTACATTTACATGTACACCCCATCTCTATATGTTCTCGAATATTTGTGCTTACTAATAGTTTAGAAGGCACAGCAAAAGCAGAGCAGGTTCCTCACCACTCTCTTGTGTGATTATAACCTGAAAAATTGCAAAACCTATTATGGATAATCTCCCGATACAAACTATTGTGATGAATTTATTTCATTTCACGATGCTAAAATTACTTACGTTGTTTTCATGCAGTCAACAACAACTGAAATTCTATCGAATGATGCCAGCAACACAGGTTAGATTCTTGCAAATTCATTTAAGTTATCGATGCACTGACAGAGCTGCATGATTTAGCCATGAATGCAGTTAACTAAGAATCAATGTTTTATAGACTTTGAACAAAATTAGATTTGACTTAGACCTACTGGGATAAATGTTACACTTTCTAAAAATTTAGCGTAGCCCTCGCGAAATTTGGCGCGTGAGATTAGTTGTGTTAACGATAGTTGTTTCAAATAGACCCTATGCAAAAAGTCTTAGATTACAATGCCTGATTAAATTCGTTAGTAGTATTCCAGTTTTGACAGTTTACGCGTTAGATAATCCAGAATACACATAGGACCTAATACAGGTGAATTTTGAAAGAACAAATTTCTCTTCTATCGAAGATAAATTCGTTCATTTAAAATGATTGTATCAAAATTATTATTATTACTGTTCTATTATTATTGTATTATTATTATATATTAGCCTGGCGTAAAATACAACGCCAGGCGCTGTAGTCTACATGTAGGTGGTACCTAAGGCGTCGAACTGTGAATTTCTTATATTTATGGTTCAAGTCCGTAGGCTATCTATAGAGCAAATATAATGCTCTGGTGAAAACATAGACATTCATCAGAACAGACGACAAAAATGCGGTTAATTAGTGAATCTATTCCAACAAAGTATAGGGGGCTTAATCGCCTACAGGCATGCAGTTCGTCAAGGCGGAAAACTGTTCGTTCCCGTTCACCTACGGCGGTCAGCTGTACTACCGCTGCGCCTATGACCCCTCCGTCCACTCCTGTTTCAAGTTCTGCTTCATGCAAAACAGAACTCGCGTCCTCTGCGCTCCACCTGCCGGTATTAACCTATAATTACTGATATACATAATTATGCCGAATGATATAGGGCAAAATGCTGATTTTTACGGCGTGCGCCGATAGGCGAACGCCGTACTGTTTCGGCCCGAAACCTTTATTTTACTTTTTCTTTATACTATTTATTTATTTTCTTTTTGCAAGTCGGCAAGGATTCAAAGACTTTTAAATTTATTTACGATCTTTTCATTGATTTACGATGCTTGACTCTGAAAAGTAAGCGTCTATACTCAACGAATATAACATTGTGACTCATAATAATAGTCCAATCACGCATACTGGATTCAAATTTTTAAAGATTTCAGACAGTTTGGAAGCAAGTCTTCAATTTGTTGATTTGGGTGAAATAACTTACTACAATTATAGCATTAGCGTTTAGAGTTTAGGGAGTGCATAGCAATTCTTTTCTGAAGTAAGCCTATTTCTCTATTTGCGATACTGCTTTACTTTTGTGTGAATGAAAATATATATGGAGAATCTACAGGCAGTGCTGTAGTCGCGGTCATACGGGGGTATACGCCGTATAATCACTTCTATAATTAGTTAAAAACGTATGACCACTATTTTACCACGTATGACAAAAAAATTTAATAGTATAGGGGGGGCGGGGGGGGGGTAGGGGACAAACAAGGACACAGAGTCGTATGACCACTACTTTTTTTTACCACTGCACCACTGCCTACAGGCATATAGTTTCACTGGTGTTTTGCTAGGGCGGCTGATGTCATTGTTTATGTCAGTGCAGTTATTGTTTTGGCGCTCCTTTAGTCGTCTTGGGTTCTTTGAAACTGGTATTGTTATCGGGCGAGTTCAGTGGCGGTTCTAGATGAAGGCCAAATGCCAGGCGTCCCCATGCAGTTTAAGGCTTTGCGTCATGTCGGCATACACAGTTATTCTGCACGGAAAATGGCAACAAACGCTTTATTGCGGTGTTTTGTGTCTCTAGTTTAATTTTTGGCGTCCCCAATTTGAAACGATTGGTGCCACCAATTCTGTATGTGATAAAAATGGATAATGACGGATAAGAATGAGCTTAAAATGGATCAGCACTGTCAAGAATGGCCTTACAATGGTTGGAACTACGAATCATCCAGAGAATGTAAATTCTTATTCAGCTCACGTGGTACAAGCTCTATTTCAATTTAACTTTTCGATTTAATTTTGTAATTTTTCGTTCGGCTTTTTTATTACAAATAAGCGCAACAGCCTACTGGCACAATCAATATAGGCTACCATTATTCACCATCATTGTTTCTGAAATTGTGCCTTGCATAAAACTAAAAATCTCAAATAAAACTAATATCGTCCCTTTCATCGCCAAGAATCTAAATGTAAATCGACGAATCTTTCGTTGTCAAGAATTATATCTTTCTTCGACGAGCAAACCAGTCAAATGGCTATTCTCTTCATTTCATTCCGCTCGTTCTCGTCAATTGCATTCTCGTCATTTCATTCTGCTGAACCCCGCTTTCCCATTAATGATTTAGGCGCTAATGCGTCTCACGTATTAGGCTGGCGTCAAACTGACACGGCATTGTAAGCTCGAATCGGAACGCAAGTACATGCAATGGCGGTCAATTTTCCCGACTTATAGGCATCTGCTTATTAGCCGCCGGCCTTAAAGGCTAAGGAGGCAAGTATAGCAATCGGTTGGAAAAAGTTTGCGCCGTGGTATTAATGTTCATTTTTCCTACACGGGGATAAAAATCTATTTTGCTCAGTGATGGGATATTTCTTTGCAAACAATCAAAACTGCCAATTTTTCAACATTAGGCTCACTTGAGATGCTATTTATAGTAGCCTACCGCTTGCTGTTTCAGAGGGTGCAAGCTGGGGCCTCATTGAGGTAATTTAGTAAGATTACCTTAATTATATCTTAACTCAAATTGAAACAATTAAAACTTATTCGCCGACCTTCGTGACGTCATCATTCGATTCGCGCGCGATAGAGCAGTTTCCAATTACAAAGATAAGATTTTCCTAAGATTTTCTTAAGACAATCTTACGACCAAAAGATTGTCACAAGATCGCTTCCTGTTTGAGGCAACTGGACTGTATTGGAGCTCGTGATAATGCCGTAACTCTTAAATAGCTGGATAACGGTTTTCCATCTCGGTTTCATTTATATAACCAAGTCCAGTTTCCGATTTCATATTTTAAAATTTAGTTCAATTTTATTTCTTAAGCTGTAGCCTATAGTCTATCAATGGGACAACCATAGAGATTGGCACGGGGCGGAAATTAGATCACGGTATCGTACAATAAAATCTGAACCGTACTCCGTCCCGTCTTGTGGCCTGTGAGCCGCGTTCCGTACTGGACCGTTAAGGGTCAACCACATGCCCTTATTCAAACTCGAAATGCAAAGAAACTTGTCGAATTATCGCTTACTATATAATTGATTGTGTGTGGTATTTTCACAGAGTAACTGTGCTCTCGATTCACTCTTCTACTAATCCTACCAATATCACGAATGATTGAAAACTTTTTTGATTAACCCTAGGCCTACGTACTCATTCATTTGTCAAATTTTTGATTTCTGTACCGCTGTAAGAACCGTGGCATTTAGGAAACGTGCCGCGTTTTCACGCGGATATTGTAAACCGGAACCGAGATTTGGAACCGCTGAATTAATTTCCAAACTGCGCGTGGCGGCGGTACCAAGGTACCCCGCGGTGCGGAGCACCGCGGGGTACCTTGGTTTTTTGTCTTTTAAGGGACACAATCCAACAGAACAATGGAAGGAACCGGAACGACACATTATCCGATTGTGTGTAGTTCCGGTGCCTAGAACAATTATAAATAATTGGCCTCAATGTCGTTTCGGACAAATTATTCGGACAACATTAAAATAGACAAAATATAAAGTAGGGAGCAATATAACATGATATCATTCGCAAGCGTCAACCCATTTGGGATATTGTTGAACAAAAATGCTACATGCTGTTAAAATAAATATTGTGTTTTTAGTGTCAAACAGAGCTTGAACAAAAATGTTATATACTGTTGAAATAAATATTCTGTTTTGATTTTTGATTTGAAGAACAAAAATATATATATAATCTGAATGCTGTATGCCAAAAAGTCTGCTAGTAAGTAAAGTTAAAGTAAGTAAGAATTAAAATAGACAAAATATAAAGTGGGGAGCAATATAACATCATATCATTCGCAAGCGTCAACCCATTTGGGAGGCCAGCTCTCAGTAATTGACCTCTCCCCACACCGACTCGCACGCGCACACACAATGGAGGGAACCAAAACGACACAATCCAAGAGAACAATGGAAGGAACCGGAACGACACATTACCGTCCTATACATTAGGTCTATATCGGTAACTTCAACCAATCGCTTTGAAAAGACCTCATTGAAAGTTTGAAAGCGTCGAAGATGTGTTTCGTGAAGAAAGATTAGGCCTGCAAAACTGCTAGGCTCATTATCTGCAATTATTGGACGAAGTGACGCAATGCAATAGCGATTCAGCGTTGGGGATAAGAGGGGATGCGTCCCCTGCCGGCATATAAAGTGTAATATTTGTCATGTCAAAGTTACCAAAGGGAGTGTCAAATCAGCTAAATTTAGGCAATTGTGGTAAGCATCTCGACGTTAGGTTTAAATTGGTTAAGTAAAGGCAGTTGTACGAGAAAGAATTTTTGTCGGCACTCGTTCGCGAGTTTTGCACGAGAGGGAAAAGTATCGACTGGTATGAGTTATTCCCCCTCCACCAGCAATTTCTATAACCACCTTTGATACAATGTAGACTATCCTTGCAATGAGTCTTTCATGACATTTAGCATGGATTATTTGAAGAAATCTTATGGTCTTGACGTGAAAGGCCAAAGTCTTCAAATATGATCATATTTGACTGCATTGCAGTTCAATCGAAACTCGTCATCTGGTGAAGAGGGGGGATGCTTACGGATTTTTTTCTTCCCGCGCAAAAACACACGAGCTTGGGGTGGGGGAGAGAGGGGGAAGAGGGGTGAGGAAGGAGAGGAAAAGAGGAAGAACGGCGATTAAATCAGGGACGGGGGTGGATTGGGGGTAGTTCAAAGTCAGATATGATCGAAATGGAGGAAAGGGGAGGATTGTACTCTAGTATACTGCACTGTGAGGCTTTAAGTGTCCTGACATATTGCGAAGCATTAAGACTATAAAGTCAAGCTCAACAGGATTTTCCCCTCTTTCTATGTGTACCAACGCTAGTGTTCTATAGTCAGTATACACTCTAATCCAAAAAGGCGTTCATTCAGACGTTTCACACATTAGACCAATCGCCTGCAAGTCTGAATGTAAACAGAAGGCGATTTTTGAGAGTATGCCACAGACATGATCTTGGCTGGTAACACGGGGTGTTCTTGAGCCACGAACAGCTAAATTTACATGGAACTGAACAGCATTAATTTATTAGAGTTGCAGAATGAAGAGTGAATGTGTGTGGCGATGTCGTTTACATATCACACGTAGACGTATGGGGCCTACTACCCAACCTCCTTCATGATTCTTGATGATCCAATCACTGTTTTTTCTAATCATTCATCTACTCCAAATTTTTCCTGGCCAACATGCAGGATTTTCACTTGATGCACTTCAGCCTCTGCTCTCTCCAAAAATACCTCCCCTCTAATTCATAGCCCCCCCTCCTTCTCCCTCTCAATGACCCCCCCCCCCCCCAATGAATCGCATCTCCTCGCCCAAATGACCGATGTCGGCGCTAGATGGACGTGCGCCCACTGACACGATGCCTGGGGTAATTGCGTCGAAATCCGATCGGATATTTGGCTGCGGCGGCCCGCCGGGCCGCGTATTTACCATTTATCAGTTCTTCGGATCACGCGGGGGGCAGGGGGGCCGATAGGGAGAGGGGGGTGGGTCGACCGCATGGGCCTACTAGCGGGCCGCACAATCTGATCGTCCCGTGTGCATCAGAGATTTTGTTTTATTCGTTGTATTTTTTTTTTCCTCAACCAACCTAAGTTTGACCCTAATATAAACCCTAATATAAGCAATTGGTCAGATTTATCGTAAATTTGGCCTAACCTTAAGGTTAGAGGTCTAATTTAGGCCTAAATTAGGCCTAAGCCCTTATTTAGATCTTAATTAGGCCTAAGCCTTCCCTTAGGCCTAAATTAGGCCTAAGCCTGGAGCGGGGGTTGGGAGAGCGTGTCCCCGCAAGAATTTATCTAAACCCTAACCACAATACCCTAAACAAAATAATTCGAAACTTTACAAACATAAGACTTTCCCTTAGAACTGCATGAGATCGAACATTTGACCACCAGTCTTATAGGCCTACGCACGATGGATGCAATTTAAAACGTTTGTCTACAGATATTGTCTCTGTTAGTTCCCCTCGCTGTCGTTGTGTAGATCGCTTGTTAAAATGTAATAGTAAATAAACGTGAAATTGAGTTTGATGTTGGGTGGATATGGTGGTCTCTGTCGCAGGAAATCGACTTGGATTCCATCTTCGTGGTCCAGTGTATTGAACAACACAGCGTCTTGGAGAAGTTGGCCATTGACCAGTGCTTGATCGGTTATCGATCAATTTACACCATTTTATCGGCAGTGTGCATTAAGTTGTTCTACTTTCTCCTGGGTGTTTTCACGCAAGTGATCCTCGAATGACATCTCTGGTGTTTTTCTAATTTGACTTGAACTTTAAATTTCGTCGCTTTCTCTTGTTGATTAAATGATGAAATGGCTTAAATGCGGTGCCAACTAAGCTATTTCTCCACGAAACCTACGCGTTGTATTCATCGCAGCCAGTATCGCTATCAGTTTTATGCGATGATAGACCTACATGTACTTGTTTCTACTCTGCGACTCTGCAAGCAAAGCATTGCTTGCACCGTGTACTTACTCAAGACAAAAAACGCCGAATAGGAGTATACGTACACGCTACAAACATCTCGCTCTTAAGTCCACTCGTCAGTTACAGCTTTATATACTAAACTAAAACTCGTTGTCCATCTCACTACCCTCTCATGCATCTAGGGTTCCTTTGCCCCCTCACCCCCTCCCTAGCTACTGCCTTCACAGCAGACGCCGTGCATTCTGACGGAGATTGGACCGGTGACGTGTCGCTGACATTCTTCTCGATTAGTGCGCCGACGGGCCCCGTGTATACCGCTGCCCTGACTGGCGGGGCAAGTAGGGCTGCAGGAGTACCGCTGCAGTGACTGGCGGGGCCTGTAGGGCTGCGGGAGTAGCGTTACCCTGACCTGCTGCGACTGTAAGGCTGTCGGAGTATTGGGCGTATAGGACTAGACCGGCCACACCCTGGATTGCAGCACTGCCGGTGTAGATTGGCCATGATCAAATTGGGTTCTGGGTCTGTAAATCTGGTTCTATGGCAATTTTTAGGAGGGTATAAGCTAAACTGACAACGTTGTTATAATGCGTCAAATAAGACAGCAACAAAGCCGTTGTCTGAAAATTCTAGTCTGAAACGAATAGGTCGCGGTCTGAAACTTCTTTAATATGCCTCAGGCGGTCTCTCGGCTTCTGTGGTGGTGGAATAAGGAAGAAGCCGGAACAAAAAGGAATGGGACCCGGAGCGGAAGTGCGGCGGGCGGCGCTCCGGAAGGAGAATCGATTCGGTCGTGTGACGGATAACGTGGGACGCGACCGTCGGGCTGTCTCGTCAAGCGCTGTTCTACAAGTCATTACAGCGAGTGTCGATTGGAGCTAGGGTTGCGTTGTGCGCTGAGGCGCTCGTGTCAGCCATGGGTTCGACATGCAGTGGATCAATATTGTGCTTGTTCTATGCTGCATATGGGTCTCTATAGCCGTACAGAATAAACTACTTTGATGTTGAGTTCTTAATCTCGCTAGATTTGTCAGCTGTTTCCGTTCAGGTGTTTGAAATGCAAATTAAATTTTTAATAATTGAGATCGCCGAAGGATCATGCCATGACAGACGTATGCATAGTAAATCGCGTAAAGCTTGTAAGTAATCGCTGCCTCAAGAGTTTGATCGCATTGAAAATTTCTTGAAATCATATGGCATTACTAACTCAATCATTTTTAAATCCATAAAAGCAATGTTCGAACTCTGAGCAATCTCGGCACATTGTCATGAATCTGTGACCAATAGAAGCCAGACGAGTCCGGTGTTGCTCATTTTGCGCGGATTTAACGCTTTTTCAGCCACACGACTCGATGTTGATTGCCAGTGGCGCACCCTGGATATTTGTTGTAGGGGGTCGATCTTAGAAAATCGTCTAACCGATAAGGGGTTGTTTCGCTAAATCTGATGAAAGTTCTATCCCATGCCAAAATGAGGATTGTTTTAAAACATTTCATGCAGTTCGATACCGTACGACAACAACATTTTTGGGAAATCTTCAAACACATTTCTCATTGTAAAACACAGTTTATGTGAATAAAAATACGTTTCAACTTACGGGAGCCCTATCCCCTTACCCCCCCCCCCCGTTCGTACACCCTTGCTGATTGGTATCGATCGGCGGGGCATCGATCTGCGCACAACCTGCGTTCGCCACGTCCCGATCCACTTATCCCTCCGACCGAACTCGTTAGCTGTTCGATCAGCCGCCGAGCTGTCGACACTAGACGCGACGCGGCCTTTCTCCGCTTACTCTCGCTGCCTCTTCCTTGTGATTGAGCAATAAGAACGCTGAGTTCCTCTCTACATGGCTATTGGTGGGATAAGTTTGTTTCGCGCTGGTGTGATTGGATACTTTTATCCCGTGAATGTTCCGAGGGTTGCCTAAATGAGGAACAGTTTCTTAGATATTAGTGGAGGCTTTTCAGCTTGCAACTTTGCTGTGTGCGATGGTTTCGATGCCTATTTCGATGGTTTAGTACTAAAAGTGCATAAAAGCACATTTTATCAGTTTGGACCTGTAATAGCACAAAGTTGTATTGCGATGTACTCTATTCAATTGCAAAATTTCTTAGTTTAATATATTAGGAAAAAGGAGAAAGGAGACTTTTGATTGTCATTTTTTAGCTGTTTGCGATGTTTTCTAAAACTGAAACTGCATAAACGCACTTATGCAAACGGTTCTACTGCCAGTAGTGCTTTACCCAACATACCGGTATACAATTCGTTCTAGTGCTAAAGGTGCATAAACAACGTTAGACTATCACGACATGAGCCAGTATACAAGTAGGCCTACTGTAATTGACGTTCTATTTACATACATGCAACGGCATGGTGATTGCATGTTCATTTTCTTTTCTTGATTATTTCTTTATATATATTATGTTGATTCCTGGGTTTTCAGAAATTCTTGGGTTTCGGCGTGACAGAAATGTCCGGGTTTCGGCGTGACAGAAATTCCTGGGTTTCGGCGTGACAAGAATTCCAGGGTTTCGGCGTGATAGAAATAGAAATTCCTGGGTTTTGTCGTGACAAGAATTCAAGGCTTCGGCGTGACAGAAATTCCAAGGTTTCAGCGTGACAAGAATTCAAAGTTTCGGCGTGACAGAAATTTCCGGGTTTCGGCGTGACAAGAATTCCAAGGTTTCGGCGTGACAGCAATTCCAGGGTTTCAGCGTGACAGAAATTTATGGGTTTCGGCGTGACAGAAATTCCTGGGTTTTGGCGTGACAAGAATTCCATGGTTTCGGCGTGACAGAAATTACTGTCACGCCAACACCCAGGAATTTCTCTCACGCCGAAACCCAGAAATTTCTGTCACACCGGTTAGCTATACTTTTTGTGGGTATTGAAAGAATAGAATTGTTATATCAGTCGGTCGCAATTAACTGAGTCGTTGCAGGCCTCAACGAATGCTTGGCTAGTAAGTAAGGTAAGTTGGCTGCTTGCTAAGTTGGCTGCTATAAGTGCACAGGCGACTTAAGGCGGCCACAGTAAACGACAAATTTGAGAGTCAAAGGTGCACATATGCAAAAGCGCGAGTTAGAAGTGCACAAATGCAGCAAAAGTTACACCTTATGCGTGTTTACAGCCTGTTTATGAAGCACAGGAAATGTTATTCAAATGAAATATAATGGATATCAACTTTTCTTATACACATTAAAACTTTGTAATTCGCCATTTTAACTGGCACAGACATGATGATTTATAATTCGAGTCCAAACTTTAAAAATCCCATATCCCTTTTTGACCGCCGCTGCAGATATGCACCTTTAGCGCCAAACCCTCGATTTGTGAAAAAGTGCGTCATCAACAGTTTGACACTCAAGTCTTTTTCTCATGACTATATTTGCTACTAGTCTTCACATTACATGCATCTTGTATTTTTGTATTTAGCGTCTCGTATTAAGTATTTTCTTGCATCTCCGGATGCTGCTGACCAGTTTGCCTGAGTTGCAGCTTACGCTGGTTTCATTTAACTGCCACCTTTGAGAACTGAGTGCTATATATTTCGATAGTGCTGGTTAAACGTTAAACTTTGTTTTATTTAGCGTCGTTGTATGTTCGATCACATTTTCACGAGTCTTAGCAATAAATTTATCGTTTTTGAGAAACGATATATGTTTTTCTAGTAACTCTTTCCTCGCGAGGTATGGTCCTGATGTTCGCATTAGGGTTGCGGTCTGTGGACCTAAATCTCTTCCACGACTGGCATTGCTGGATCCACCACACTGAAACCGATTTTTTTTCGTTTCCCAAAATTAGGCTAATCGTATTCTGATGATAACAGTGCCGCCGTCTGCCTAACAAGCGACGTCGCAGAGTTTATATGTTTTTAATTTGCTTCCGCTCTTTCGTGCCTGGCAAGCTTTGGAATCGTGACGTACTCCCCTTTTCTCCCCCCTTCCCCAGGCGGCTGCGCGCAACATTTTCACATAAAAACACAAAAATACAAAATTGGTTTCGTGATCGCCGACGTCTTCGTGCTTCAAAGTGGACCTTAAGCTAACATATTATTTGTTGCAAGATTATAATCTCGCAGTTGAAATAATTGCAATCCCTACATTAATACATTACCCCTGCAAGCCGAGAAACAAAGAAGTCTGGCAGCTCAGAGCTCCCCGGGCGAGTTATGAAAGACGGCTAAGGAAGGGAGAGCGGTCCGTGGCCTTCCACACAGGACCGGGCTGTAATAATCTTCGTTACTACACACGATAACTCTGAAAACAAATGACATTGGGTGAATATATGCATCTCACTTATGCACCAGCTTGCTTGACTTACATGTACATGTACATAGGAATTTAACTAATCTAGATGAAGTCACCCCTTTAATATATAATCCATTGTTAGTCACTTGCAGCCAATATGAGATGACATGCTTTATTTTCCTTGAAGTGCATTATGTTTATTATATCAGCATAAAGGCCTAATGCCCCATGCTAAATCCTGGCAGATAGCGTAGACCTCTCTACGCTGTCGCAGCCAGCATGAGAAGCAATGCCACGTCGTGCACAATGTCCTGACGAGAGGCTGTTACTGGCCGCGCGTCCCGTCCCAACTGGCACCGTGGCACGTGACGGGATGTCATTCCGAGGCGTGTAATCACGTTGTGCGCTGACGTGCCGTCAAAGCCTGCGGGCCGCACAGAGCATGGCGGGCCGAATAGAGCATGGTGGGCCGCATACAGCATCGCGGGTCGCATATGGAGCGTTGCGGGCCAAATAGTGCATGGCGGGCCACATAACGCATCGAGGGCCGCCGGGTCGCATGGTGGGTGCATGTAGAGCTGTAGGCCTACAGTGCACGGCGGCTGATAATTCTAGCGCTGACCGCTGCAGCAGCGTCTGTCGGCGGCTTTTAGCAGCGACCTTGCTGTGATCGAGTTTGCAGGTGAGGTCTGACCGCGAGGCTATTACGCTAGTCTGTGGGTTTGTCTATAGCTGCAGGAGTTTTGTCAGCGTTCTCTCAGCTGACACAACGGAGATAGGGCAGATGTGGAACGCTAGCTTCAATACTGGCGTACTTTCATTATGATGAACATTTATATTTGATGTTAATGTGTTATATAATGTGTGCGACAAGCTTAGTGAAACTATGGGCAGTGCTGCAATGAAACCAATCACAAATTTAAGCTAAGATTGCGAGGATGGGTGCAAAATGCGTCAAATTTTAATGAAGTAATTACTATTTGCAACAAAGGGTTAATACTTTCGACAATCTAGCAACCATGCGATGTGCTGTGTAAGTTGAAAAAGGCCTATGATTGACTCTGCGTGGAAGGTTATTTTCTAGGGTTCAAGCAAACGGTGCTTTCTTATCTCTGTTCGCATGACATAATTGATGTGCTACATACTCAGTATGCATATATCTACAAAACAGTTCAACTGCAGCTAATTTTGAATGGGAGGCCTCTGCGGCCTGAATCAAGACAGAGTGGATACATGTATAATGCAGTGTACAATTTTATGGCCGTTGTGTGGCCATGCTTCATAACAGCTGCACTCGTGTCACGCAGTCGCATGCTGCAGCATAGCGCAGCGCCTTAAATAAGAGAAGCGCGAACAATTTCTCGTAGAAGTATTATATAGCGCATGGCATATAACTATACTGTGGTCACTGCATGATCAGTAATTGAGGTCGAGGACCATGCACGCACCCTACTGCGTCTATCGAAGTCAGATATTTGTCAGCATGTTATTCTGATGCAACGATTTACACGTCGTGTCTAACTGGCAACCTAATGATAGTGCAACCTAATGATAGTGCAACCTAATGATAGTGCAACCTAATGATAGTGCAACCTAATGATAGTGCAATGCAGGTCATAATTTTGTGTCTTGCGATCAACAATAATTATTACGCTCTTGTGCGAGTTATTTTGTTTTGACCCTTCTAATAATTATTGTCGACCTGATCGTTTTCAAATCTAATCACTTCGACACGGATCCCACAAATACTTAGGCCTCGTTGTGTTTTTACTGTCTATCCTCATATTTATAACTATTGGACTCTTATTGTTTTTTTTTCGGCCCAAGCCTTCATATATAAACATTCCTGCTCACTTGAACCACAAATCGGACACAGCTGTCGCGGTGTTACATACCCGCGGTTAAACTTTCATGCTCCCCCACCCCTCATCTATCCCCCCCCCGTCCCCGCGTTTTTCCCATACCACGGCGCACAAATTGTGTGTAATTGGAAATTTAACCTCAGTCGTCAATAATTAATAGGTACTTGGCCATTGGTGAGAGGAGAGCATGTAGAAACGGTGAACGGGGGGGGGGGGGGGGGGTTA
>JAQIWG010003765.1:0-17244 GCA_034695025.1 Chamaedrilus cognettii | reverse complement strand
GTGGACTAGGGATGATGCCTGTGTTGCCAGGAGGGCGTCCCCGATATGGTCGCCAGACTATGAAACGGACAAAAAACCCATTATTATTATTATTATTCTTCTGCACGTTTGGCACATCTGGATTTCAACAACTTCAAAATTATGAGGTTCAATCTCGTTCTGGCTCGTAAACCCCCTTTCGTGAGATAGTTTTGGTCTTCAAACTATTCGTACAATCATTTTTTTTATTCAATTTTGCATCCAATTCACATGCGCATCACAAACCGGCGTTGACTAAATACAGTCGGGGTGCCTTCCTGTTATAGTCATTTTGACTGCCATCTTGAGAAAGCCCAAATGGCTACCTTTATACGTATGAATATGGCTAAGGTTAAGATTGTTCATAAACTTATATATCGTCTCAAATGTCAGCTGAATTGATTGATGTAGAGTAAACGACTATTACATGTTTGACGGCCATCAATTCGTTTAGTGTGGTATTCCAACGACAATCAAAATCCAACATGGCCGTCAAAATTCAAAATGGCTGCTATTTGGTTGGCTTTTGGTTTTTGGGGTTATAATATGCGTAAACGAAACGACTATAACAGTCCGGTTCAGTGCCTTGGGGTGTTCCTTGGGGCAAAGAATCAGTCGTTCTCTAGTCGTCTCTTATGACTAGCTCGAGGAGCTATGAGCGGCAAAACAATCCCCGGTTGGCAAGGAATAACTGACAGAGATTTCAAGTAGAATCATGTTATCTTCGATCTGCCTAACAACGCTGCTTCTATTCTCTCTTGAGATCGCACATAGTGCTCATGATCGAACGATCGATGGTGCACTGAGAAAAACTGTCCAAAATACAGAGTGCATCATAAAAAATACACCCCTAGCGAAATCGCGATAACTCAGTTAAAATTAAACATTCTACCTCCATATGTGCAGAGATTGTAGCTAGAATAACACAAGGTTGACACAAGATTGGAAATTTGCAAGTTAAAATATCGTTGCATTCAAAAGCTATGAAAGTTCTCCCAACAAAAGTCAAATTTTTTTTTAACCAACACATCATTATGCATGCGAAGAGCATTTTGATGCCTCTTGATCGTAGTGGTTTGAATCACTGAGATAAATTGGTAGTCCTAAACGAATCAACTGGTTAGGTCAACAACAGGCCTTTAAGTTTGATATTTTATGTTTGCCTTCTGCTCTGAGGAATGCTTGATATCTTCTTCTGCATGCCTGCATGGTTTTGTTGATGGGCTGCTACGGCACAAGTCAGTCAAGATCGAGTCTCAATTCGCTTTCAGTTCCACCTTTGTCTTTGCCTTGGGTTTGTGGGTCTGATACTACTCAACTCAAGCATCGTCTCCCATTGTCGGCAGTCAAGCAAATTCGATGTGGCCAGTTGGCGACAAATTTCTGAGACCGACATAAGCATCATAATGCTCTTCGCACGCATAATAAGGTGCTGGTTAAAATGAAATTTTTTATTTATTTTTTATTTCACAACTTTTGAACGCAACGATATTTTCACTTGCAATTTTCAAATCTTGTCTCAAATTATCTTAGCTACAATCTTTGCAAAGATGGAGGAAAAGTGTTTAATTTTGACTAAGTTATCACGAATTCGCTAGGGGTATATTTTTTCATGCCACACTCTAGACATTCCTGTATTCCACAGGACATGCCAGTTATGGAAGTGATCGAGGTGTCCGCATGGACAGCATGCGCGTTGATCAGGAATCTCAGTTGCTCAAGGTCAACGACAGTTCAACCTGGTGCAGGGATCTATTGAGATAGCTTTAAAGACTGACATTATCACAAATACATCTTTGAAATCCTTACTTCTTTTCAATTTTACAATTTTCTACTGTCGTTTACACATTCCATCATTTTTTTCATATCTGTGCAAGAAACTGAATCAAGCATCATTTTTACTTGCAAACTGTTCAAGTAAGAAAATGCATGGGTATCTGAACAACATAAAATCTTTGGAACCACTGCCACTAGAGCCATGCTTTTTGTCTTTTATGAACGCTCTGATTCTTGTCCACAACTTTGCTTCTACGCATTTTCTTCGTGTCTCTGCACAAAAACGATTCAGAGCCATTTCTGTCAACAATTCAAATGATACGGCGGCCATTTTTTTAAATGGCTGCCGTGGTAATTTAGCTGGCACCTCGCAAAGGCCATAATGTCAAAATATAAACTTAATATTATACTAGACATGCCACTGAAAAATGGCAACTAGGTCTTGCCACTCTGGGTGGTACCAATATGTGATTTTTGAGAGCCAGGCCATGAACTAATAAGATTCGTATGTGGAAAGAGGGCATGGGAGTGAGTGTGGAAAAGACAGAAGTTATGACAAGTGGATGCATTAAGGGAACATTGGAGAAACTGAAAAGTGCCCGTATGGAGTTTGTGGAAAGGGCAGTCGTGAAAATTCAATTAAATGCACAAAATGTCTCTGTTGGATGCATAAGAGATGCAGTGGAGTAAAAGGCAGTTTGGTCAGTATGAAGACGACGTTTGTTGGCACAACATGTGTGTTAGGTTAAGTGACCCAGGCAGATGCCAAAGAAGTGAATGCTGGGGATAATACATTTGAAAGAGTCTGAAAGTTTCGTATGCCCTAGTTATGGAAGGAAGAATTAGAAGGAAGGAATATTGATGATATGCAATTCGGCTTCACATCAGGGAAAAGCACAACAGATGCAATTTTCATAGTGCGGCAGTTGCACGAGAAATACTTAGCAAAGAAAAAGGAGTTGTGGATGACATTTGTGGATCTAGAAACGGCTTCTGACAGAGCCCAAGTCAAGTGATATGGAGGGCATTATGGAAACTCGGTGTGGAAGAGTATGTTATATTAGTCATAAAGGGTATGTATGCAGGAGCACAGACGGCAGTTAAAGTCAAAGGGGGTGAAAGCAAATTGTTTGAAGTAAAGGTTGGAGTACACCAGGGCTCCGTGTTTAGCCCACTGCTATTTATCTGTACGAATCTTTTATTCACCACCAAGGAAGAACACAATAAAGAAATAGAAACCTAAATAATCGTACAGTTGAAGTGCAAGCTAAATTTCAGTGAAATTCACAATATCAGGTGATAGAGTTCACAAAATTAGTGAAATGGCCATTAATGATACGTGACGAGTCGAGCACTAACGACTGCATTGATACGTTGTAAGAAGCAGCTAGTCGTGACAGTTCACCATGGCCTGAAAAATCATAAAGAGCTCCCAATATGTAACAAGGGCTTAATTTAAGTCAGTCCAAAAAATTTATTTTGCGTAGTGCAACAACGTGCTCCACTGGCAAATAGCCAGTGTAGAATTTACACTAAGTAACAATTTTAGTATCAATTGTGTCAAAAATTTTCATGAAAACTCTGCTCCAAGGATGATCAATGGACTTTGTACGCGATGGCAAGGCTTCCTACGCGTAAATGAGGCAGGGAAGGGCAACATTAAACACCATATTCAGCGTAACAATGGGATCATCAAGTTTTCCAAGCTTTCCGCAGATAGTGTTGAAACTTGAGTAGAACTTCGATTTTAATTTGTCGTAGCAGCACTTAAATTTAATCCCAGCAAGAACAGTAATACCCAGATAAATAATTTCTGAGGTCCAAAGAATTGAAGCACCTTGGACCTAAATTTCTCTGCATTCGCTAGGCCACCGCTTACCAATTCTTATATAGCAAGATTTCGAAATATTCAGTTTTAAATCAATAGAGTCACCATATCTGAGATCATACATAGAGTCAATCATATCTCATCACTGCGGATATCAATCATACTCTGTAGCTACTTTAAAGGAAAGGCCTAGTAAATTTAAATCGTCAGCGTAGAGAAAAGAACCTAAATTCAAACCTGCCATAGTACAGCCAGAATTATCAAGTCTTTTTAGGATATTGTCAACGTAAATGTTAAAGAGTGTCGCAGAGAAGACACCACCCTGTCTCACCCCAGTCGACATGGGAAAAGCATCTGAGAGAGAGCGCTTCCCCACTTCACACCACAGAAAGAGTGCGTGTACCAATCTTTTAGTAGGAGCACTAATTTGAGAAGAAACCCCTTATTCCAAAGCTTGACAAACAATGCATGGTGGTTAATTCGATCAAAAGTCTTAGAAATGTCTAAGCAGCACACATTGACCGTAGAGTTATTTTCAACAAAAAAGTCAATAACATTACAAACCGTAAAGATGGCGCTAGTGCAACACCAACCTTACTCTTGTAACCAAATTGTCTTTCAGTAGTTGCAAAAAACCTAGTATACAATATCATCACACAATGTTCAAAAACCTATTATAGTGTCCTATTAATAGAGTAATAATAGGACACTACTTGAAACAATACGGCAAACACGACCCATCGCTCCAAGTTTCATAGCTTGAGCAGTTTAGAGAGAGCGAATAATATGTCACAAGACGATCTAAAATCAGCATGAGTAAACAAATTGTAAAAACAGTGGTAACATTACTATACCAAAATTTTGGGATTCTCTCCCAATCCATTTCCAAGAGGTGGTTAGCCTCTTCTCGTTCAAGCAAAGTTTGATAAATTTATTCTCAAGTTTTACACTAGTTCAAACCCTACATGATTTTTCATGTAGGGCGTATAATCTAGGCTTTGATTTTTTTTGTTTCTTCCAAGAACGAGTATTTCTTGCATCATCTTGCACCATGTTTTAGATATAATTTGACGTGTTATTAAGAAATTTTCCAGTTTGATTTAGTGGTATGCCATGCTTCTTTTTCTCGGTTATACAGGGTGAGCCATAAAAAAGGTTCCCCTAGCGATTTCACGATAACTTTGCCAAATAAAAAAAAATTGGCTCACTTTTTCAGGGTTTGTAGCTGAGACAATTTGACACAAAGTCACAAATTTTCTAAAAGAAATTCCATTCCGTTCAAACGTTACAATACTTTTTTGAAAAAAGTAAAAAATTGTACTGAACAACACAGTGAAGCCTACACAAGCAGCGTGTCGGCCTTAGCATTTCCCCCCCGGCAAGCTCCCAGACCTAAATTACCTTTTCTACCATTTGTGGTGAGTCAAGCAAGCTAATAGAACTGAATTGATGAGAGAGGCGAGGCTGACAGCCGCAGGTGACTGAAAGCGATGTGGGTCGACTTGCTGCAAGAAGTGATCGCTGAACCATTCCTAAAAAATTACCTCTTGTTCAGTTTTTGTAATTTTTGCTGGACTATTAGCCTAGTAAAAATAATATCAGAGCTCACCACAAATGGTAAATTTAGGTCTCGGCGCTTGCCAGCGAAGCACAAAAGCCGATAGGTATCCAATGCTCTCTGTATCGGATTCACTGTGTTGTTCAAAGCAATTTTTTGACTTTTTTCGAAGAAGTTTTGTAACTTTTGAATGGAAAGGAATTTCTTTTTGAAAATTCTTAACTTTGTGTCAAATTTTATATCAGCTGCAAATCCTGATAAAAGTGAGCCAAAATATTAAAATTTGGCCAAGTTGTCGCAATATCGCTAGGGGCACCTTTTTTATGACTCACCCTGTACCTATAGTTTGTTGTTCGCGTAACATGCAACTACGCCGTTAAATTGTGCCCCAATAAAGGCAGTCTAGTAGCCGTGGACACCTGTCAATGGCTGCCTCAGGAAACTCGGTACCCTCTTAACCTGCCCTTATCACTTCATGCATAATATCAATTGTTGTCTATCCTCTACTGCTGCACTGTTTGTGAACCAATAAAGATTATGAAAAATAAATAAAATAAAATAAATTGTGAACTTAGGAAGGTAGAATTTTAAATATAAATAAGTACATGGCCATATCATGATCATTTCCGTTTTTCCCGTCCATTTTCCAGACTAGCACAGGTTTGACGTCTGTGACCATGGACACATGCCCTGGCATGCCCTGACCCCACAAAGGTACATTTGGAGACTGATGAGTCCTCAGTGGGAGAAAACAATTAAGTCGACACATAACCAATTAAGGAGATGATGACATCGATCCAGAGTCTGCGGAGGTTCCGCGCGCAGATCTAGGCCCAACTAAGCAGAAAACTAGGCATCAAACAAGCTCTGACTTCACCTCCCCAGCCCCTGCAGGTTACCCCACCCTCCCTAACCACCACCCGCTCGTCCTAGCACCCCTGACACGAGCATCGCCGCAAAGACACTGGAGCGTGCCATGAGCGCAAGGTCATGTTTCGTTTTGTCCGTGGCCTGTTGAATAATTTTGCAGACCGGATGCCCTTCCTTCTATCCAACCTGCTCAATGGTGGCAGCCGGACACAGTTTAACGTCATATCCAGGGTGGAGCATAAATTACTACTATTACGGTATAAATTTTATTACGCTGCGTTTCGGTTAGGTTGGTCATTGTTGTACTTCAAAACTGTTCAGTCTATATCTGGCCAGCCTATACCTAAAAGTCATAAAAATAATAGCAACATAAAGCGAGTAAAAAAAAAATGCTACCAAACTCATGGCCATAACTCTGCCAAATGCACAGCGACTTTCATAATTCTTTCACCACTAGAAAGAGGACTAAATTTACAACAAATCGCATATCTTTTCTACCTAAATATATTGAAAAATAAATAAATTAGAATTATGGCAATGCACAGAAAATTTTGAAGGATCAAAATCGTCGATTTCCATAATTGAATATGATTTTCTATCTATCTAATCATCTAAGTCTACAGTCCGACAAGATATTGACATCTAAGGTCCGGCCAGAGAATGCGACTCTCCAACGGCCCATGTGAGTGAGATTTACACTATCACTGAGACCATTCGCTGACCTAACGTTATCTGGGAGCAATTTTGAACATCAAGAGCAACCCACCTGTTCTTTAACATTAGCCTACACAATTGACAAAAGGGCTTCCTGTTAGACTGTTGGTTGGCAGACAAAGACAAAAACTTTGAACATGTAATATGGCACCACTTCATGTGAAAGTTAAGTTAAATGTCTACAACATATGAATACTAAAGTAAATCTAGCTCTTTATCTTAAGAAATTTACGATTTCGATTCTTCAAGTTTCTGACGACATTGCCGCAACACTATAAGAGTATTTTGTTAATTAATATACAGTATTGTGTTAGTTGGAAAATTAAGACCAAAACGACCAAAAGACCAAATCCTAAACGACAATGAATAAAAGACTCCTGAACTCACATGATGTGGACATTGGAACAAAAATTGTACTCAAGCAGTGGTGTTAATAACACTATTGTTGGGCTGTGAGGCATGTCCATACTATCGCAGACACATTAGAGCTCTCGAGCAGTTTCATCAGCGCCACCTGCGATACATTCTGGCAATCAAATGGCAGGATCGCATTAGTAACATCGACGATGATCATCGCGTTGCAACTGCGGTGGGTGGGACATGTGATCGGGATAGATGAGAGCATTAGTAATACGCATGTTTTTAGACTGCCACAGAAAGTAGAATATTACGAGCTTCAACAAAGTAAACGACTTCAGGGACGCTAACACAAGAGATATCGCGATATTCCATAAAGTCAAACAATAATGGGTGTGGTCTCTCTGACGAATGAGAAAAAATTTCTACCGACAGAGCGGCGTCATGCAGAACGATAAAGTCTGGCATAGCTCAGTTCAAAGCCAGCAGAATCCTAACGCTGAAAGAAAAGTGAACACAAAAGAAGGCAAAGGCCGAATGCATACCATTAGCATATCATTTAGTAGATTACTTCTGCCCGACTTGCAGCAGACCGTGCCGATTGGCTATTGGCCACTTCAGCCACCAAAGAACCCATCAACCCAACTGATGTCATCGTCGTTCTCGACGGACAAGAACACACGTTGAAAATTTAGTCATCTTCCGAGCAGTGAGAGAATTTTTAAAATCGGTCAGTATTTCACAAAGTTATAGCCATGAGTTTGGTGGCACGTTTATACTCACGGTGTACATACCACTGCTGCATGCAATAAAAACATATAAAAATCTAAAATTAAAATCAAAAATTAGATGCAGCAAACACAATAATAAATTAAATGATACAGCAACTCCTACAAATATATAAGACATTATTCATCTCACGGCAGAAGAAACAATAATACACAACTCAAAAAATATTAATTAAATAAATAGTTGTCGCAAATACAATATTATACAACCATCGATTAAGCCACAAGGCATTACATGAATAATATTATAAAATGTCAAACTACTAAATGTCATTAGATTACATATACAATTTGAATAAATTTAAACAGTTCATACATTAGGCTGCTGTCCTCATGCATTCAGGCATGCTGAAAACGCAACAGCGAGTTAAAAGTGTGAAGCAAAGTAGGGCTACATAGTTCACTAACAACATCAAAAATTATTCTAAATTGGCTCACAGTTCGACTGGTATTGAATCCATCTTGTTTACATGACAAGGTAGAAATTGATGTACTAGCACCCAAGCAATGACCGGATTGGCTTTCTGCAGAAACATCTGGAACCTGACACAATTTAGTATAACTGCTTATTAAAAAAATTACATCACAAATATTAAGTTTAAAAGACATTGATGGAAGCTTTACTTACACCGGATGATTCTTCACATTCGTCGGTAATAAAAAAGGATAGGATGGAATGAGCTGATAACAAAGTGAAGGAGGGGGAGGAAGCACTCCACGACGAGAACCACAACCAAGATGAGTTCGCAAACTTTAGGCCATTAACACAGTCGTTTATATCTTCAAGCAGCCTTAATCAGCGCTTCTCGAACTATTGGTTTAACGAACCGGTGCCGGCAATCTTTTCATTCATTCAGCCGGTCGCTCTGCCTAAATAATTAACGGTCAAAGCTTCGGCAGCTATACCTGACCCCAACATCGGTATCTATCCTAAAAACTGAGGCTGAAGTCGTGGAAGTCATGAGCGAACTGAAAAACGGAAAAGCCCTGGGAGTGTGTGGCTTACCAGCAGAATTGCTGAACTCATTAGGCATGGGATGCGCCGCATGGCTAACGCAAGTTTTTGACCGAGTTAGTTTGCCATTGTCTAGCGATTAGAAGAAAGCCATAATCATGCCGTTCTACAAGGGCTAAGGTACAGGGTGCGGCAGCCAAATGTACCTAATTTCAAAATCAAAAATTTGTAGAATTTTAAACGGATTAAAATAATTTAAACACTATTTGATAGAAGAAAGAAGGGCGTTTTTTTACACATCCAATAGAAAGAGAAATGCGCAGTATCCACGACACATGCTCCATGCATGTTCCGCAGCGTTCCAGGCATTCTCTGACGTGCGCGGTCGAATTGTTTATTGCCTTCTTGCTAACTTCTCTTGATATGTCGCATAGATGCCAATATCAACGGCAGGGTTAACTTCATCGATGCTTCTTTGTTTATTTTAACATATCCTACACCATCCGTAACCAATTTCAAAAGGAAGAAGGTCCAGAGAGTTGTGGTCTGTGCTCTCCATGCAGAGAGTGCGCTCTGTGCTGTGAGAACTTTCCACAATTAGACGCTCATCAAATTTTCGTTGAGGTCAATTCAGCATTAGTTTTCTGGTGTAGCGTAAAGCCATACTGCTAAAACCATTAATCTTCTTGAACAAAACCTGGACTTGACGACAATACTCTCAAGAATTTATGCTAAATTTACGAAAACGTTCAGCAGTCAGGGTCATCATGTTGCCTCGTTCTCAAAGCAAACTAACCGAGGACGCTTATTGGTGCCGAGCCGCACACTTTAGTAAAAGTAGTGACCGTTTATCGCTTTCTTCACGGTTCTCTGTACATCGATGACCATAGTATTTTCAACTCGTTACTGCATTCGAATGAAGATGTGCTTCATCGGAGAACCGGAAAATCCAAAGAAATCAACAATTAGCCCGCGCGCATCAGAGAATGCCAGGAACGCTGCGGCACATACATGGAGCACATGTTGTGGACACTGTGTGTTTCTTTTTTTATTTGATATGTTGAAAAAACTCTTACATTTCCTCCATCAAATAGCGTTAAAATTATTTGAATCCTTTGAAAAATTAAAAAGTTTTTGATTTTTGAAATAACGTACATTTGGCTGCCGCACCCTGTAGCAAGCGGGAGTGCAAAAACCATAGAGGCATAACACGCTCTTGTCAGTGCCTGGCAAAGCTTTCGCCAGCGTTCTCCTGACTAGGGTAAAGGAACGACTGCTGCAGCCGAGGTGCAAAGAACAAAGCGGCTTCACCCATCGCCGTTCAGCAACGAACCGAATATCTGCCTCAACACCTTGATTCAAATCATATGTGAGTTCAGTTAGACGCTAATTAAGGCATATGTCGATCTCAAGGCTGCCTTGGATTCAGTCGACAGGAAAGCCCTGTGCCTTCTGCTGAAGAGCATCGTGCGGGCGAACGGGGTACAATCAGACTGGTTCAGTATCAACAGCGGAGTGAGGCAGGACTAGAGGCTGACTGGATTTCGGCTCCAGCCACAGAAGCAGCGCCAAAACTTTAAAAAAATAAAATTTTACATACGGCTGGCATCGGCAACGACCTAGTGCTTATCTTACTACAGCTTAGTTTCAGTTACGGACTAAGTCGTAGTTACACATTCGGCTCAGCCAAATTTGACCCGTAGTGCACGATTATTCCGATCACAGTAGGCTATCAGCTTACACTTCATAAACCAAAACACACTCCAAAAATTAACGCCTGTACTTTGTACGCAGGCGAGTGATCGACTAGCATATCGCCAGAGTTGCTACTATTGATGAGCCGCGACAGTCGATTCAGAAACAGACTGCCAGCTAATTAAAGCCTCCGACTGGGCTGTCAACCTTTAAATCGATCAGGTGATTTAATGGAGTGTAATAAACAAAATGCACGACATCTAACAGTGTCACTGTCGCAATAGGACAATTGGCACAAACACAGGATGAAGGAATGTGGTCAATGTGTGTAAATTTGGTACACGTCTATCTATTCACAACGGGGTGCATCAGATTCGGCTGCTTCGGACGTTCGATTTAAATAGTTTTCATAGAATTTTTGTGTAGGATCCTATGCAAAATATAGTTAACATCCAGGTCTCGGTTTCGGCTACGGCTTTCGACCGAATTTGGCCTTGGCTTTCGCCCTCACTTACGGCTACAGCCGATACGTGACAAGCTGCGCTGACTTCGATTTCCTCAGCGCGTGACTTACAAACTCAGCATGATCGAGCATAAGGCCCTGCACAAATGCGCGCCTCGCTACCTCACCGAGCTTGTTGTGCCGATAACAAACAGAGTGACTTCAAAGCGTCTGCGTTCTGCGGATAACCACTCCATCGTGCAGGCCTGGAACTGTCTGTGCTGCACGACAAGACAGCCCCATCCCTAACCCTGTTCATGGAGACACTCAGAGAGTTCATAGTTGTAATAAATTTGGCTGGAGAGTAGAATTTTGTTAGAACTGTGGTTCTCTGGCATTCATTTGTCTGATTATTGAGGAACAGCTTTTATCTGTTGTAATATTGGATGTTGTGCAGTGCCCTTAGGATGACTTCGGTTATGTTACGGTGCTCTAAAAATCGTCCCAAAATTTTATTTATTTATTAGCTATTATATGTATATACTATATGTATTATTATATATCATTATTTCATGTATATTATATGTGTTATTTATATTTATTAGTGAGCTAAAAAGCGAGCTTAAAGAGGAGTCAGGCGAGATGTTAGTCGATGTAAACAAGGTGAAAAAGAGATGGAAAGAATACATGAAAAGCCGTTGAATGTTGAAAATGAGTGAGATTGTCAGGTTGCTGCAGATAAGGTTGAAAGACCTTCAGATAGAATTAAGGAAAGTGAGATTGCGGAAGCGATTAGGGCATCTAAATCAGACAAGGCTGGCGGGCTTACAGAAGTGGTGGTAGAAATGATTAGGCAGCGGGAGAACAGGGTTTAAAATGGATGACAGAAATTTGACATGACGTCATGCGAAATGGTAGGATCCCAGAGGACTGGAAATTCAGCTCTCTAGTTCCAATCTATAAGGGAAAGGGTGATGCAATGCAGTGTGGCAGTTATAACGCCATCAAACTGATGGAACATGGTATGAAGATACTAGAGCAAGTGTTTGAGAAGAGATTAAGAAAACAAATCACTATCGATGATATGCAGTTTGGATTTATGCCTGAAAAGAGAACAGTTGATGGGATTTTGATAGTGAGACAGATGGAAGAAAAGCATAAGGTTAAATCAGTGAAATTATATTATGCGTTTGTGGATCTGGAGAAGGCTTTCGACAGAGTGCCAAGAGAGGTTGCAAGATACGCGCTGAGAAAGCTGGAGGTTGAGGAATGGCTAGTCAGGGCAGTGATGGCAATGTACTTTCACGCAAAGACATCCGTAAAAACACATGATGGACTAAGCGAAAGATTTGAGGTAAAGATTGAACTATATCAAGAATCAGTGTTGAGCCCACTGTTGTTTGTAGCTGTGATGGAAGTGTTTACCCGTGAGACAAGATCTGGGTTACCATGGAAGCTACTGTATGCAAATAATTTAGTGTTGATTGCAAAAAGCAAAAAGAACTGAAGGACAAGATTTGTAAGTGAAAAAAATGTATTGAGGCAAAAGGAATGACAATGAATATGGAGAAGACGAAAGTTATGATAAGTGGATTCGGAGACGGAACGGTGTAAAAATGTAGGAAGTGACCACGTAGCGGCTGTGGAATGGGGGTTGGCACAAATTAAATTGCATGGACTAAATGCCTTAGTTGGATGCATCAGAGATGTAGTGGCATAAAAAGTAAATTACCCAATTTAAAGACAGCGTTTGTGTGCAGAGCGTGTCTATCAGGTAAAGTCGTCCAGATGAGTGCCAAAGAACTGAAAGTGGTAGAGAGCACATTTGAAAGGGTAAGAAAATTAAGCTATCTAGGTGATATAATTAACGCCAATGGAGGAGGCATAGAATCTGCCTCCGTGATGAGGACGAGATGCGCATGAGGAAAGTTCAGAGAGCTCTCACCAATTCTAACTGAAAAGTATATATTGCTGAAACTGAAAGGAAGGGTATATGAAGCGTGTGTAATAAACGCTATGATATATGGTAGTGAGACATGGACAATGAAGGCCGATCAAGAGGCCTGATTCGAGCGAACAGAAATGAGAATGGTGAGATGGATGAGCGGGGTGTCATTGAAAGAGAGGAAGTATAGTGCCGATTTGAGAGTTAGAATGGGGTTGAATGTAGTGAGGGAGGTTGTCAGAGGAAACCGATCGAGATGGCTGGGGCATGTTTTGAGAGAGAAACCGGATGATTGAGTGCGGAAATGTACGGATTATGAGGTAGCTGGGAAAAGACTGGGTTGTCAGAAGAAACCGACCGAGATGGCTAGGGCATGTTTTGAGAGAGAAACCGGATGATTGAGTGCGGAAATGTACGGATTATGAGGTAGCTGGGAAAAGACTGGGTTGTCAGAAGAAACCGACCGAGATGGCTAGGGCATGTTTTGAGAGAGAAATCGGATGATTGAGTGCGGAAATGTATGGATTATGAGGTAGTGGGGAAAAGCCGTGTAGGAAAACCGAAAACGACGTCGCAAAGCCTGACAGAACGATTATAAAAGCTAGAAGATTACGACGTAAGGATGCGACAGATAGGATAAAGTGGAGGGCGGGTGTGCATGGCTGCAAATGACCTACCCCTGCGTAAGCGTGGAATGCGGCCACAAAACGCAAGTATTATTAGTGAGCTAAAGAGCCAAAAGAATTACCGTTTCAGCGAAGCATGCGCTACTAGTGAGGGCTAGTGAACTTTTTGCTATCCAAAAACTCTCCCTCCAGCGACATTCAAGCATCATAAAAGTCTTCGAAGGGAGACTTTTTTGACCATGTAGGAACTCTCTCGGGTCATAAAACACCACACTAATAAGTGGAAGAATATTTACACACGCAAACAAGGGGTCTTTCGTACGAGTGAAATGCTGCTGCCTCGTGCATACGACATGTCTTCACGGAGATAAAACGAGGGAAGATTTAATTTCGCCACAGCGGTTCATCAATCACATTGCTTTAATATCACCAGGCGTGGAACTAAAGGGCGCGATAATTCATGTGTCACTGGCTTAGTGATAAACAAATTGCTACACACGAAGTCTTGTATCACGTACAGGATCTGCTGCAAAATACTACACAATTACTAAGAGTAGTATTCTAGAATAGGCAGAAATATAAACTATAGACTTCTATCGATTGCACACTTCCAATTCTCTGTGCATATACACCGCGCCTGAAAGTAAAGGACCCTATGAATCTTTTCAATAACTACGGAAATCAAAAAATTAATGAAATAAAAAAGTCAATGAAATTTTGACCACATTAACTTGGATCATTGCTTCATACGTCTGAAAAATTTTTGTTGAATTTTTTAAACGGTTAAAAAGACACGTGTAGTGAAAGTTGATCTACAAAAGACGCATTAATTAAGCTGGGAAACTGCTTAATTGCTATTTGCTTTAACAATTTTGTGATAATAAATCGCTTTCATATTTCAATTCAATAATTGTTAGCAATCCAGGAATGTACATTTCATTTCAACATGATTTGGTTCCAACATGCACGTAAAATGGTCGATGAGCGTAGAATGACACAAAAAGCGCTGGTCAGCACTGGCCAATGATCAAAATTTAGCAGCATGGTGCTTGTTACGAAAATGCGTCAAAAAAAATCAACTTCAAACACCTGAAGCTTGGAAAAACCAAAAAGTGAGACGAATTTGAACATTCTGTAGTGTAGTCATCACCAGGATCAAAGTGAACAATAAGTTAGTGGCTTGCACTAAAGGTGCAAAGAGCAAATGAGCAGTTCTCCAGTTTCGTTGACGTGTTTTTCATAAGTCAACTTCAACTACTCTTAGATTTGTAAAGGTTCGATAAAATTCAATGAATATTCGCAGAATTATGAAGCAATGCTCCAAGTTAATGTGATACAAATTTAATTAACAATGCTTTTTGCGTTCCGTACTCAGTGAAGAAATTCATTGGGTCCTTTACTTTTGAGACACGGTGTAGATATTCAAATATTTGAAATCTCAACTTACAACAGAGGACGCATCTGTTCTGTGTTCCATCAGCTTTTCCTAATAACCCACAAAAATACCATGCTTAATAGTCATGCATACCATATAGAGGCACGGAAGTCAATTACAGTTATTCAACCATCAATCACAATATTAAAAAAATATCAATGTATGTTATACAAATATACAAAATTAATTAATTGATAGAGTATAATATCTCATCATCATCATCAACATTTACGTTTTACGTTCACTTTTCTGCGCTAGCACAGGGTGGATTTTCCCACGTTGAGATTCCCCAAAAACTCACAATTCCTTGTCATCTCTCTCTTCATGCCTCACTCATTCATATTATCATATCGCTTTCTACTGCCTCCCCCTCCATATTTTATTTCCCCTCCCCGTCTCAACTTTCCTTCCACAATTATATATCTACATGCTGATACCAATCTTCCTCATTCATACGTTCGACATACGATGTTCAAACCACCTCAGTCTCCCCCTTCTCACCATGTCCGTAATACATACGACACGTAGCCTTTTTCTCAGCTCTTCACCTCGATGCTTGCTCTTCAACGACACTCCATCTTACCATCATTAAGTCCTCTCTAATCTCTACACATCCTCGACTTTTGCTGATTAAGTCTCATTTCCATAGGCCTACACCAATGTACTCTGCACATCCATTTTGTAGAATTTGCTTTCAGTTTCAACAAAATAATCCTTGCTTTCAAAATTGGTCCAGGTTTATTAAAGTTTGCCCAGGCATTTCTCTCCTTAGTCCTTGCTGCTTCCTCTACTCCTCAACCAATCATATGTTCCAGGCAACAGAAACTACTAACACACTCAATGTTACACTCCACATGCTTCTCATCCTCTGGCTCTATACTGCTGTCCACACTGTTGAAACGTACAAAGCACTGGAAGAGCGGATCTTCATTCAATCTACCTTTGAGCTTGCTACACTTTATGTGATGCACTTCCGGCACTTGTAACATAGAATTGAACTAACACCCACTCTTTCTTGCGTACCCCACATGAACATTTTCCTGCGCTCACGACTTGTTCAGAATTTTCTATACACCTCATCACCTTAGTTTCTTAAAGTTTACCTGAGTCCCTTTACTTCCAAATTTTCCATCCATATCTTTACTCTCTCCATCAGCAGTTAATTCGACTCCAAGCGCACCATACGACCAAGCGCAAACAATAACTAAATCATCTGTTCTTGGATGTTGTATAATGAATAGCATTGGACTAAGTACGGAGCTCTGGTGTATATAGAAGCTCATATGCTAGGCTTTTCAGCAATTTCTTGGATGTTGTATTATGAATAGCATTGGGCTAAGTACGGAGCTCTGGTGTACTCATACCTTAACCACAAACAGCTCGCCCTCGTCTCTTTTGACTCTAGCTGTTATCTGTGCTCCTGCATACATAGCCTCAATGACTCTACACCGTGTGCCGATGAAAATGATACCACTTTAAACTTGTCATAACTCGGTTAAAAGTTATCAGATTGGTCAAAAATCTTATACACAACAACTGTAGCCATATCTACACCAACTTGGAAATTTGTAGAGAAATACGAGTAAATTTGACGAAGTAATCGCTGTTTAAAAAAAAGTAAAATAAAAAAAATTTCCACATTGGTTGCTACGTATTGTGCCCTTACAGTCCAGAGACGACCAAGCAGACCACAAATTCAGTCACAACTGATGTTCAAAGAGTCCTCCTTCGTTGCATCCACATTACAGAAGACGTTGTTACATCCACTAGACCCTCAGATATGGAGTGTAGAGTCTACACCTCTACTGGAGGAGCGTGTTTATCATACTGGCATTCGTGACGTTAATCGCACATCAACTCGTATGCTTGAATAGCGGTTGCTGTTTGATCACAAAATCAATGATCAAGCAATCAACAGTGGTGTGTCTTCTATCATGTGTACGGGAAGACTGAGGACACTATGAACATCAGCTGTGGCTGAATTTCTCGACAGCTTGTTTGTAACTTGACATTAGGCACACAGTACACAACAACTAATGTGCAAAATTTCATTTTTCTGCACTTTTTTTAAAACAGCCATTGTATTGTCAAAATTACTCATAGTTCTTTACATATTTCCAGGTTGGTCCCAATATGGCTACAGTTGTTGTGTGTAAAATTTCAAACCAATCTGATAACTTTTGACCGAGTTATGACAAGTTTAAAGTGGTATCATTTTAAACGGAACAGGGTGTATA